>VZTL01050707.1:0-38651 GCA_013400535.1 Scopus umbretta | reverse complement strand
TTTTTTGGCTGGAGTCTGAGCCTCTTTTAAAAAATTCTGATTGAAAGTCAAGCCTCTTAATATGTTACCAAAATGAAATTTCCCCAAAATAAATTTCCCCACAAAGAAAATAGTTTAATTTTTAATAGATTTCCCTTTTCCATTATTATATAAGATAAAGCTGAGTTCAAGTCACAAAAATAGTTAATGATAGCTAGAGAAGGCACGTGTAAATTAACTCATCTGTTGGGTTTCAAGGGAAGCAGGACTGAGAGCTCATGTTATTTTAAAATAATAATTTTAAAGGATACTCAAATTCTCTGTTCTTTGAAACCTGGAGGCTACCTGGCCTACCACCCTACTTGCGACAGATCTTAAAGAGATGACTATAGAAAAATGGCTGCTGGGAATTGAAAAGATTTGGTACCTACATGAAATTACACCTTATTTTTTTTTAGTTAAATTAAGAGATTTAGGTATAATCTGAGCAGGAATTCCTAATATGAATTTAATACTGCAAGGAAAGAATTTCAGTATGATCTAAATACCTAATATTCATTTAATGCCACAAGATGGATTGAATCGTGAATGACAGAATTCTGTGTCATAAATACATGCAAGTGTATTGCTCACATTCTATTGAAAGTAGTTTATTTTTCATATACAACATAAGGAGTACTTAATTTAAATAAAACGACATGTGTGTATCCATGCTTATAGGAGGGTTGAACCATGAAATGGTGGGGAACACTCCAGAAGAAATAGAGAGTAGAGTAGAATAGTAGAATAGACTATTTCAGTTGGAAGGGACCTACAACGGTCACCTAGTCCACCTGCAACCCTTTGTGTTTTCTAGCAGGAGCAAGTGAAGCCAGCTGGGGTCTCGCCAACCCAGCCTCCACTCCTACAGCTTAGCTAAATCCATTTGACTTTACGTGAAGCCACCCATGCTCTGAGGCTGAAGCAACAGGGATACCCAGGGTCTCCTGCTTCCCACAGCACACTGCAGCTCGCTCAGGCATGTCCGAGCAGCCCAGTGTCTTTGGTGTGACCAGTAGACACCAGAGCTGCCATCATTGCACTGAAAATGCCTCAAAAATGAGAGATGGGGAGATGGGGGTTAATGCAGCGAGTGGCATCTGATGCTGCTCTCAGGAGGTGAAGACGCGTGAATCCCTCTCCCCAGGTCAGTGTCACCATCATCGAGGCCCGGCAGCTGGTTGGGCTTAACATGGACCCCGTGGTCTGCGTGGAGGTCGGAGAGGAAAAGAAATACACATCCATGAAGGAATCGACCAATTGCCCTTACTACAATGAGGTGGGTCCGTCCTTCGGCGATGCTCACAGCTACCTGCTCCTCAGGGTCTACATTGCCTTTAGTCAACTAAATGTAATTTCTTGTCATTTGGGTTTTTTTCTTCTGTCACCTCTTCTTGGAAATCTCAAACCATGCAGAAGGAGAAACAAAGCCTTTGCCCTCTGGTATTTTGCAAAATGGTAAAAAGTGCACTCATTTGTTCTGTGCTAAATTATTCTCATTTTTTCCAAGAAGTTAGTGCTTCCTTCTAGTTCCTCAGACTGCAGAGGCTGTCAGTGTTGAGGCTCACACAGATCCATCCCTGCTGTGGCGTGTGATCCAGGATGATCCTCCAGGCAGTCATAGCTTCTCCAGCTGGAGCGTGCACCATAATACTGTCTTTCAAACCAAAAGGAGCCCACCCCAGCTCTCCTGTCTTCACAACTGCTCTTTCCCTTTCAGTATTTCGTCTTCGATTTCCACGTCCCCCCAGATGTCATGTTCGACAAGATCATCAAGCTGTCCGTAAGTGAGCATGGTTGCATTGTCCTTTTCGTGGAGCTTTGGAAGAAACCAGACAGCTTTATGTATGCACTGGGGATGGATTTAAGGTCCTTGATGTGAGACCCCAAATAGGAGCCGAGGTGTTCGGTCCTACAAGCCTCACCTTCTCTGCAGACCCGCAGTCCCTCTTTCCGTCACTGACCTTCATTGCTGGTGCCACACAGCTCCACTCCTGCATTCACTGTCTCCCTCCATGGCTGATCTCTGTTATTTCAGAGCCAGGCAGAATTAAACCTGTCTCGGGGTGTGTTTAGGCTCTGGGAGAAGCAAGACCTTCCTCAGCCTGCCAAAGGATTTCCTGAGGCATGAGACTGGCAGAGGTGTTTTGGAAATTCAGGACTGCAGACACTGAGAGCAAAGCAGAGACTGCAGCCCTCCCCACAGCCATGGAGGAGGGCGATGAACAAGATTTGTAGATTCACTGACCAAAGCACGCTAACTAGGAGTATCTGTATCCTGTGCACAGACCAGCTGTACAATTTCTCCCACAAAGGGAATTAGACCATATATTTCGAGTATCCTAAAAACCCTTCTTTCAGGTAAATGTCCCAGTGTTTGTTGCCATAGTGGCTGAAAAACTACAGCTTGTTTCAAGGATTAATTTATTTTCACTTTTTTTTTCTATTCAACCCAAGTATACACTCGTTTGAAAGACTGCTAAGCAAGAGCTGCCAATCCCACCATGCCTCTTAGTGTCCTTATACAGACCAAGGTCCTGCACAGACCAATGAAAATGCATCAGCTCCTTTCCCATCTGACGCTGAACACCTCTGGAAAGAGCCTTATGGCTCCCAGGGCATGGAAAAAATCTGACTTGTTTTCCTCTCTCAATTTTCAGGTGATCCACTCAAAAAACCTCTTGCGCAGTGGGACTTTGGTAGGCTCATTCAAGATGGATGTTGGAACTGTTTATACTCAGCCTGGTATGTAAATGCTCTTTGCAACCAGTCCTATGTGCCTACCAGCACCATTGAATAAATGTCCTTGTCAGGTAGCCGGGCAGGTGCTAGTTTCTTTGGATGATGCTTATCTAACTTAATTTTAGTATCTGAGATATAACCAAGTCACCTGGGCTCCCTCTGTGGTCAGAAAAGAGCACTGAGCACCTCTGGAGAAGGTTGTATATCCCATCCTGAAATAAGGTGTTACAGCCAGAGGCCGAGATGCCCTCTGGGTGTGCTCATCTCTACCCACTGACCCACTGAGGAAGGAAGCCCAGGATGACTGGCTTAGGCAAGATATCAACCTTCCAGATAGCTGAAGGTCCTGGGATGGGTCTTGCCCTCTGTGGCTGGCATTTAAACCAAGAAATGAAGATGCCTGGTGTGCAACGGAAAAGAGAGAGAGGTTGATTAGAGCCGCTGTTGTGTTGCTCACTGATGATAAACAGAACAGCATTGCCCCTTTGAGAGCTGGGTGGTCACAGCATGCCAGAGCTGAACACACAACACCCCTTCAGAAAAGATACCTCCCAAATCACTGCGGGTTTTTTTCCTTGCACTTATGTCATGTTTATTGCTGCACTCTGCCTCCATAAATAAGTTAAGAGAGCTAAGGCGTAAATGAAGCCTCCAAAGTCTGCACTTCAGGGGTGCTCAGCAGATGATGCTGGGGGAACCTTGAGGGAGCATCTAGTCTGGTTCCCTGCTCCACAGGAGGGTGAAGTCTTTCTAACACCATCCAAAAAGCACGTGAGACCTTAAAGACTTAGAATCATCGGGTCATTTAAGTTGGAAAAGACCTTTAAGATCATTGAGTCCAACTGTTAACCTACCACTACCAAGTCCACCACTAAACCATGTCCACACGTCTTTTCAGTAACCCCAGGGATGGTGAATACCTCCAGAGATGGTGACTTCCAGTGATGGAGACTCCACCACCCTTCAGACAGTTTACCCCATTGCTTCTCACTCTTCAAAACAAGACACATCTCCATAATGATTTTTTCAGGGGTTTCCATCTGAATTCCTCACACCTGAAGATGTCTCTTATATTTCCAGTCTTTGTGGTAATTACTGTGTCACATTCTGATAAATGACCATCTTGTCCCCCGGCTTCCAGAGCACCAGTTCTACCACAAATGGGCCATCCTTTCTGACCCTGAAGATCTCACTGCTGGGCTGAAAGGTTACCTGAAGTGTGACATCGCCGTGGTAGGGAAAGGGGACAACATCAAGACACCACACAAAGCCAATGAGACGGACGAGGATGATATTGAAGGGTAAGGATCTTCATGTCTCTTCACCTTGGATCGTGCAAAGAGGACAGCATCCCTTCTGGATGAGGCTGATAGCCCTTCTAGTACCCATACTGACAGCGTGCAATGAAACCAGAGGGGCCAAAGAAGTTGCTGAAAAGAGAGAACACATGGCAGATCACTGGTGCAAATCCAGGTCATACCAAGTACAGACCAGTCATTTCTATCAGGTCAGACCATCTACTGGTTGTTGAGCTCTCTATATCAACACCAGCCTGATGTCAATCAACCTGATATCCCCACTGTTTACCTAATGCTCCTGTTGGCAATGGGATGGGGTCTCATCACTCTCTGCCAGGGCAGAGCAGGGAGGTCTGGATGAGGTTTCTCGGGCTGTGTGGGTGGGAAGGGCTCTTTGACTCCCCAGAGTATCTAAGAGGGCATGGAAGAAAAATCAGGAGAGTCTAAAACTTAGTTCCAACCCCAACATGTTTCAGGCTAATTAAATATTTCCAAGTGCAACCATGGGCTTTCAAGTCTACCTCTCAGCCTCTCACCACAGAGAAACCCAGACTAATAGCAAAATACCAGTGCAGCTTTCTTGACTTGCTGGCGACCCGGGGGCTCAAGGCACCACCTGAACTATTTTGGTCCATTATTCCATGCTGTAGTGGTGATATTATGCCACTTTTTCATGGACAACTCCAGCAGTTCCTCTAGAAATTGTTTTGTTCATAGCATCCCCCATGGCTCTCATTTCTTTCCCCAGAAGAGGAAAACCACATATACCAAGAAAACCAATTTGATGGAGTTCAGTTCTCCCCCCAGAATAATCACTCCAGCTCACCATGTAGCCTGATAAAGAAAAAAGGCTCTTCTAACATCCCATTCATCTGGCCTGCTTTGGATGTCTAAATTAGGCTGAGTTTAATTGTCCTCTAGACTCCACTGACAATAATGATTATATCCCTTTAGTGGAATGCATATTGTCCCAGTGGCACTCAAGGGGCTCCTCTATGTTTTTGCTTAAAAAACCACCACTCTCCACATCAGAACAGAAGGATGGGCAGAAGCAGGACAGCAATAAAGTCTATGGCTGCTGAAATGGTCATCCTTCCACCTCCACAGAGCCTGTGCTCAGAAAATGGGCAGCTTCTCCCTCTTTGGTAAGCCTCTCCTGGCAAACCTGCCAGCCCCAGCAGCTGTTTCCAACCCTATCTGTTGATGTTGCAGGAACCTTCTCCTCCCAGATGGGGTCCCCCCGGAGAGACAGTGGGCTCGTTTCTACATCAAGATCTATCGAGCAGAGGGACTGCCCCGTATGAACACCAGCATCATGGCCAATGTGAAGAAGGCTCTCATTGGGGAGAACAAGGACTTGGTGGACCCTTACGTGCAGGTGGTCTTTGCAGGGCAGAAGGTGAGCAAGCTGCATGCAGTACCAGGGTGACCCTGGGAGGTACACATGAGCAGGACCAGCCATTGTGCAAGTGACCAGAGATGATTTCAGTTGTCCTGGCATGTAGAAGCTGAGATGCAGGACAGAGGCACCTTGTTTGCTATGTTTCCCCTCTTTTGTGCAGACTATGATGGGTTTGCAGCACTCTCCAGTCAAGGGAAGTAGCTTGTTACTTGGGAGAGAAGAGTCACAAGTGGTCATTAGCAAGGGAGCAGTTCAGGCTGTGAGGGATGGCTTGGGAGCTCAAACCCTTGTGAAACATCTATCTCCTCCCACTCGGCAGGGGAAGACATCCATACAAAAAAGCAGCTATGAGCCTCTGTGGAATGAGCAAATAGTCTTCACAGAAATGTTTCCCCCATTGTGTAAGCGGATAAAGATCCAGATCCGAGACTCGGACAAAGTCAATGATGTGGCCATTGGTACCCATTTCATTGATTTGCGGAAGATCTCTAACGAAGGAGACAAAGGTAAAGCTAAGGCGGGGGGCAGACTGAGTGATCTTCTTCACAGTAGAGAGACATCCCTTTGGCAGAGAGTTAGCAAAATAGCCTAGGCTCCTTCCCCAGCCCTGAAGATAGCTGCTGCTTTGTCCCCAGCCAGAGAGACCTTGTTTCACTACAGTGGTCTTCTGAGGTCACCGGACATGAGTTCTTTGAAAACCAAGCCCCATCACAAGCCTCCAGTCTACCACTTGAAAGCAAAGATGCCCAAGAACAAAATATTCATTGCCATGAATGGATGAATATCTGACAGGTTCCCCCATTCGCGCTCACATGAACACACCAGCATACATGGGCAAGACCAATGTGAAACTAAAGATGGTTCTAGAAAGGGGACTTTTTTCTTGACTGTCACATTGAGTAACTTGCCCAATGGGAGACTCACCTCTGTCTTTGGGCCAGCGTGCTGCACGGTCCCCATCACTGCCTCCAATGCAAATCTGTCTCCATGCATGGTTGCAGTCATGCAATTCCATGCATACACACGTGCGTATTCAAGCCTGTGTCACCGTACACAGACCAGGAAAGTGATGCCAATCCATGAGTGAGTTTGCATCCTGAGGTAAAGACATGCCCTGCTTCTTGCACATCCCCTTCCCTACGTGCATGTCCAATCTACTGCAGGCTTCCTGCCCACCTTTGGACCCGCATGGGTGAACATGTATGGCTCCACTCGGAACTATACCCTGATGGACGAGCATCAAGAGCTGAATGAGGGTCTGGGTGAAGGTGTCTCCTTCCGGGCCAGGCTTTTGATGAGTCTTGCTGTGGAGATCTTGGACACCACCAACCCGGAGATCAATAGCTCCACTGAGGTGCAAGTCGAGCAGGCCACATCAATTGCTGATGTAAGTCTCCCCTAACCCTACAGCTGCCAGTGGTGAGTCTTGGGTCTCAGGCCTCTTAGTTTTTTATCTTTGGTCTCACAAACCAAGGATTTAGTGTTATCCTAAGTGTTCTGGATCACCTAGCACAATGAAAGCAAATCTTGCAAGGATTTCAGATTTTATAATCATTCAGATGCTCACTTCTCTTAGGAGTGCTGGGCAGAAGGAATATCTGAGTGAGGGAGGATCCTAAACTTTGAGATGTTTCTCCAGTTGGGAGCTAGACAAGGACAAAGAAAGCCATCTCCTAATGCCAGCTGTCTCACTGCTATCCTGAAGATGGGTTTCAAACAGAAGCCAAGAATCTAATCTATTTCCCAACCAAAACTGGCAGGGTGGAACTGGTCAGAGAAACTGAATGGTTGTTTCCTGACAAGAGAAGCCCCACAGCTTTAGTCTTGACATGTAAAGCCTACAAGGCTGCTGCCTGTGCTCTGCATAAGCAGCCACATCCAGGCTTGTCCTACCTGGGGATGCCCACATAAGTCAACCTATCTGAGCCAAGGGTGTGGAGTAGAAATGGGGAAGTCTGGTGGCAGTGCACCTTCTGTGTGACAGCTCTCCTTCAGAAGTACAGTGGCTTTAATTCACCTTCAGGG
This sequence comes from Scopus umbretta, assembly GCA_013400535.1. Lineage (NCBI taxonomy): Eukaryota > Metazoa > Chordata > Aves > Pelecaniformes > Scopidae > Scopus > Scopus umbretta. The sequence continues at coordinate 31,166 of VZTL01050707.1, read as the reverse complement.
GAAATGAAGCCACCTGGAAATAAAGCCATTCCAGTTCTGAAAGAGCATGCAGGCAGATGGTTCAGTATGGTTTGATTAATTCAATTTGTGAGTGAACTCAGGCTCATATTCCCAAATGTCCCTTGGGCAGTCCCTCATGTGCAAGGGATGACTGATCCCAGTTAAGCTGACACATTTAAAAGTTAGGCTAAAATCTTTAATTAAACTCTCTCTGCAGTGAGCCTAGAGACAGCTCAGGCTGGGGGAGAGAACACTCTCATGGTCCCCTTGAAAGCCCAAGCAGTGGCACCTTAACCTCAAAAAGCCCATGAGGGTGCTCAGAGGTGCCGGGTGATGCACCCTCTGCCCAAGAGGACCTGCCCTTCTAGGTGTCCCTCCAGCTGACCTCAACCCTGACCCCTGGGATTTCTCCTGCAGAACTGCACTGGGAAGATGGAGGAGTTCTTTCTCTTTGGAGCCTTCCTGGAAGCTACCATGATTGACAGGAAGATTGGTGACAAACCCATCAACTTCGAGGTCACAATAGGTCGGTTGTTTTTTGGGGAGGGTGGTTTTGAAGCATGTTTGGCAGGGAATGGAGGATATGGGGCCAAGAGCAGAGTTTATTCCCCATTTGCCATGCTAACACATGCTAGAGCATGCAGGGCTCTCAGTTGAGTGAGAAGGTGATGGGTACTTCACCAGCACACGTCATGCAGTGCCCCAAATCATCTGTTGTGTGCATGCTGTACTGTGGCCGGTGGAGTCGCTCCTTCTTGCACCATGGCTTTGTGCCTCCTGAGGCTGACCACCAAAGGGAGGGTGTGTATCCCTACTGGCTCAAGAGGGGACATGAGCAGCAGACAGTCACCCATCACTAATGTATGGTTCCTGGGCGAGGTTTCAGAGGGTTGAACTCTGCTGTCCCCCATGGCTCCTGCAAAGAAAACTTCTCCCCAACCTGAATTAAAGCCAAGAGATTGAGCCCAACTGGAGTTACAACCCTGTGACTTTATTTCACATTTTTTCTTGAGGTAACTATGGGAACCAGATTGATGGCATGACCAAACCTGTCCTGCGGAGGAAGAAAGAGGGAGGGGATGGGGATGAGGAGGAGTCTGAGCTGCTCCAGAACTCAAGTGAGGATGAAGGTGATGAGGATGGGGAGTTGGTCTCTGTTTCCTCATCTCAACCCATGAAGCCCCTCGTCACAGACAGGTAAGTGTGCCTGCCTGGCCACTGAAGTGCCACTGGGCAGAGATGTGGCTCTTGATTCGGACATGGTCTGTAAGTGTTGCCACATGCGCTGTGCGTCCAAGCTCCCACCACTGTCTGCAGAGATGAAGTCAGAGCTGAAGTCAGTGCCATCACGGAGCCTGGAGTCATTCAGCCAAACAGACCTGGGAGCAGCAGTGGCGACCGGATCTCCATGCCCTGTAAAGGGAGATTAGATACCACGTGTAGATACCTCATCTTAGATACCACATTCTGCCAGCTGAACCCCGACCACATTTCCTCCAGTTCTGAGCACTCCTGTGGATTCTCTGATGTCCAATAAGGGCTGAATTCACCCCCCAGGCTACCCTACAAAGGACACCCACCTGGGTACACCCAAAACTCATGGCTATCTGATACCTTTAGTGCTCTTCCCCTATGGCAAATAGGGATGAAGTTAACCAGTGGATTAAAAAAACTGTTGGTGCGCACTGAAAAAGCAGGTTGACTCCCCTATATATGTTTTGTACATTTAGGAAACCAGCCTAAAAACAGGTCCTTCCCTAGGATCGCTGCCACGCTTGGTGGCACAACCCAGTACTGCACCTCAGGGAGGAGAGGTCTGGGCTTTGCATCTGTGCTCTCTCTAGCTGCCTGACATATAAAGACATCTTGGGCACCGTGTGGAGATGGGCAAAATCCATCTAGAGATAAGGCATAGATCTTAGTAGTGAAGGTAATTTGTGCCGAGACAAGGTGCATTTCTTCATCACTTTGGGTCATAAAAGCTAGACAAGGTCACAGACACGCGGAGGGGAGAGGATGCAAAAAACTGCTGGAAAAAATTCTTGAGAATGCATTAGGTAGGAGATTGGGGTAAAAGACTTAAAATCCTCTCAGTCACCCTAGTTTGCAGCATTTTGGTCAGTCTGTCCCCATTGCTTGCAGTCATTGACGGCCACATTCTGGTGTTTAACCGAACTAGGGCCCGGGAAACTGGGTCCTGCCCTGGGTCTGCAGATGCACAGCTGGTTGTCAGTGGACAAATCGCTTCTGTTTTCTTTGCCTTAGTTTCTCCAGCTGTAAAATTGTGACATTTTTTTTTTCTCTGCTTTACTAATTGCTTTGTGATGTGCAGGTAGCAGTTACCCTAAAATACAAACAAAATCCAGACAGCTGCAAGTGCAGTTCTGGTGGGTGCTTTCTGTCCCAGGCAGCTGGATCAGAAAGCCTCAGACTGAACAGGATCAGCACAAGTGTCTTGGGATGTGTGGGCTGGGCTTCAGCCACAGCCTGGATTTGAATACAAGGACTAGTACTAAGGAAAGCTAATTGGCTTTAATCTGATGAGATATGCTTAAAGTGGATTTTTAGCTGTGTTTACCAGTAGATAGATGTTAATAGAATTAACTGGCTGACTTAATTTGATTGGGAAATGAAAACAAACCACACTGAATCGAGGGTATTTGCACTCCAGATGAAAGTGTCTGCCTGGAGTTCCTTCACTGGTTTACCAGCTCCTTGTCAAGTTGAATGCAAAACACAGATGAGAAGCATCGATTTTTTTTTGAGCCTGTTCCCTGGGCTCTGACTCTCATGCTGTTTACCCAGATGTCTCCAGCCCCTGGGTGCTGGGAGCTTCATGCTCAACCGTGGGGCTCTGCTGACATCTTCTGGCTGGAAAGACCCCCATGGCTTCAGAAGGATGAGCTGAAGCTGGTTTTTAAATAAGGGTGATCCCAGGTGCAGCGGGATCTGCGGTGGCTTTACCCTGGGTGGATCCCAGCTCATAGCCAATGCTCAGGCATCTAAGAAGCATGAACCCATTCTTCAGCCTCATCCTTCCTTTAAGTGTACCATGACTATTACCACTCCACCCCACCAGTATATGGAAACCTGTCAGCTCTGCAAAGGGCAGAGACCTCTGCCTGCTGTGAAGGCCAGGGGACTGTAGGAGATACTCACCAGCATTCAGAAAAGGGTATTAAGGCTTCAGTTTCCCTTGTGCCGCTGCTCATGTTGCCGCCACACTAGAGATGTTTGCTCTCTGCTGGGCTATGGTGAGGTTGTGGGACTGGGAGATTCCCTAGTTTCTCTCTGGGCCACCAGGTCTGAGATGGGAAATTTGCCATCCCTGGGGACTGCACCCATCCACCCCAGGTCTGGCGTTGGGAAGGGTGCTAGGAAAGATGGAGCCTCTGTTCTTCAGGGTGCAATTATTGTCCCACTCTCTCCCACGCCTGATGTCCTATATACCCCCCTCCCCACCACAGCATTGCCTCCTCAGGAGAGGTGAGGGACAGGGGCTGTTTCTGGCCAGCAGCGTTACCACCATGGGGCATCTCTTCTGTCTCCTCTTACAGGAACTACTTCCACCTGCCGTACTTTGAGAAGAAGCCCTGTATCTATATCAAGAGCTGGTGGCAGGACCAGCGCCGCAGATTGTATAATGCCAACATCATGGACAAGATTGCGGACAAGCTGGTCAGTACATGCTGGGGAGGGATGGAGACAGCTTAGGGCATGGGGCTGGCATGAGGCATGTCCAGGCTCCCTGCGCGTCTCTGCAGTTTGTCACAAAGCAAGGACCCACCAGCAAACTTGTGCCAGAAAGGGGGAAGTTTCCCAGTGCTAAATGTTCCACAATTTGAATGTCTGACTCCTAAGAGCTCATTGAATTTTCTCTGGGTCAGACCCAGGTGTCCCCACCAAATGGAGAAGAAGCAGGGAGGCTTTGGCCCCCTGGACGGCAAGGGAGAACCACTTGTGGGGCAGAGCCTCCTTAATAGTCTCAGCTAATTCCCAAGGAGCCTTTGTGACAGCTCCATGTTGGTAGGGTCACAGCAGAATCTGAAAAGGGACCAGCAGGTCCAGCCACGATGGTGTAGACCTTGTCCAGTTAGCCTCATGGTAGGCGGTGGAGCCATTCCCATCACCCAGAGCCAGGTCCCCACCACCAAGTATGTGCCAGACCTGAGCCCTGAGGCTGGCAGGTCTGGAGAAGCAGCAGATGTTTCCCACTGGCAGCACCCACAGGGCTGCTCTATGCGGGGTTGGATCTCAGGGGAGACCTTGCCCCACCACGAGGCTCTGTCCCACCATGTCCTCACTGCTTGCCCCATCGCTGCTGCAGGAGGAAGGGCTCAACGACGTGCAGGAAATGATCAAGACGGAGAAGCCGCACCCGGAGCGCCGGCTCCGAGGGGTCCTGGAGGAGCTGAGCAGCGGGTGCTTGTGAGTAAAAGATGGGCAAAGGTGGCACACTGCAGAACCCTGCTCTCTGTGGGGCTATGGGCAAGGTTGTGAGTGTAAGCCCACCTTGCCTTACCCTCTGAATGATGGGCAAACATTTCATTGCATTGGCACAACACCGTGTCAGCTGTCTTCTGGCTCAGTGCATGGGTGAGGTGGTGCTTACATCTGCACTCCAAAGATCCCAAACCAGTGGTGAAAGCTTCAGTCTTGTGGCCTCCACAGGCTAGTATCTGATTGGCACCTACACTCAACATTAGGTGCAGAAAGGTGACTTGGCAGCAATCGCATTGCAGACTGGGGGGAATGAGGGCATTTCCCTCCAGTGACCGTGCCCTCCTGCTGTCAGAGATCCAGCCAGCCACAGGACCTTGAGGAGAGCCCACAGGCTCCCACGGGATTCATGCTGCTGACCTTTTCCACCAGGCGCTTCGTGACGTTGGCTGACAAGGACCAGCACCACTCTTCCCGCACGAAGCTGGACCGGGAGAGGCTCAAGTCCTGCATGCGGGAGCTGGTAAGTGCAATTCAGCCAGGCAGGGAGGAGGATTCATGAACAGGGGCTGGACCTTGTCCATGCAATGGGGAACTTTGGTCCTTAGGTGTGCTGAATTCCAGTCTCTGTGGACTGAAGGTTTGGGGTTTATTTTTGAAAAGAGGAGCTCAAGAGCATTTGGGTCTTGCACGGGTCCCAGGTGGCACTTGGGTCCATGCTGCTGCCTCCCCTCCACCACGCTCTGTTTTGCCTCGGAAAGAAATCCAGGAGGACAGAGGAGGAGCTGCATTGATGTCAAACAGCAGAGGAAAGGAGTAATTTAGGGGAACCCTGCAGAGCACAGCTGCTCCAGGGATAGATATAGGTTAGATGTTTGGGGCTGGTAGCCCAGCTCCTTGCAAAGGAGTTTGGAGATGCAAAAGAGATGTACAAAGAGCAGATGTCTTATCCAGCTGGTACAGCCAAGGACACCAAGCTTCAGTAGCCAGCTGCACGCTACAGTGCAATGAATTTAACATGTGAAAGCCTGCACCTCCCCTTTCCTGAACTGTCAAGTGCTGAATTACAGCAGGGTCAGCAGAAGGGGAGACACTATCCTTTACACCAGGCTTGAACCCACCCCAAAGTGCCCTAAGCACAGCTGACACCTTTCTGTCCGGTGTACATTCTGCTGGGACAGACATCTTTGCACTGTCAGGGGCCCTCCCCGCATCCTGCCAAGGTTGATGAACAGGTGTCAGAAGTACGATCATCAGGATACATGTGGTGGGATAAAGGCGTCTGTCTCCCCACGACCCATTCCCAAACGCCAGGGACCTGCCTGGTGCTGCTCCCTTCTCTGTGCTCCATTCTGCTCTTTGCTTACGTGATGTCCTGGGCTCCCCTTTAACCTCAGGAGAACATGGGGCAGCAAGCCACAACTCTGCGGTCGCAGGTAAAGAAGAACACCATGAAAGACAAGCTGAAGCTGGTGCAAAACTTCCTGCAGAAACTCCGGTTCTTGGCGGATGAGGTGAGTCCCTCTGCATGGAGAGAGGGTGTTGTCTGGGTCAGAGCATGCCAACAGCAGGCTGGGATGGATGGAGACCTCTCTGCAAACCCTGTAGGCAGGAGAGGTACCAGGTAGCCCAGGTCCTGTGCAAGGAGCCACTCAGAGTCTACGCGCTGCCCCATGCCTCCCAGGCTTGCCTATGCACTGCTGGGTTGGCACGAGTCAGCACTAAAACAAATTTAAGAGCCCTTCCCAGCCAGTAACAGAGCTGGGTCCTCTTGCACCTGAGCTGAAGGCATTTCTGCCAGCCTCAGCCATGGCAAGGCCATGCAGTTCCCTGGGGGATCAGTCATCAGATGGAGGCACATGTCCACATGGTGTTAAAGTCAGCAGCAAGGAGCAGTTTCTGATCCTGGCTAGGTAGGGAGTTGTTAAAGTAAGCGGCTCTTCAAAGGGCTGTGGGATAAAGCCCTGTCCTCTCACAGAACTCAAACCACCTCATTTTTATTGCTGCAGCATACTCTTGCTTCACCCCAGTTCACGGGTGAGAGATAATATCCAAAATATCAGAGTTGCTCACAGCATTTCCAAAGGAAATATTTTCCAAATATCTGCAAAATAGCTTTTCCTTCTTTCAGAAAATTACACCATTCCTCTGATGTTTTTACAGTTTAGGACAGGGTCAGCCATTGGGTGTTACTGGCCTTCATGGGAGCTGTAGCTGTTGCACCTCCTGTTCTCATTTTCCATGGCAGACTCCCAGCCTAGACTGCGTATCCGTTGTTTCAGCAAGGCCTTCCTTGGCTTTGACTCACCATCAACAGACTATACGGCATGACGGGGCATGTCCAGACAGGGAACCTCTTCCATAGTAAGGAATGAAGGTATAGCTCCTGCCCCACAGTCCCCATGGCCACTGAATGAAGAGAAAAGGAAAATCTTTAGACTTTTAATCCAAAATTTGCTTTCTAATTTAAACTAGAACAGATGCAAACCCTAGTTTATTTCCTGCTAGGCTTCACCCTGCTGAGCTTAGCTCTGAGCAGCTTTTCTTAAGCAGAAAAGCTTCTGTAGTGGGAGGATCAAAACCATTTCAATGGCCCTAATGCAGCAATAGGTACACCCATCTCCTGTAGCATCTGTTGAATTCACCTTCAGAGGGTCCCAGTCCTGCTGTTGCCTCAGTGGTCAGAAAGAGCTGAGACACTGACAAGGCTCTTTGCTGGTGTTCACAGCCCCAGCACACTATTCCCGACATCTTCATCTGGATGATGAGCAACAACAAGCGCATTGCCTACGCCCGCATCCCTTCCAAGGATATCCTCTACTCCATTGTGGATGAGGAGATGGGCAAGGACTGCGCTAAAGTGAAGACCGTCTTCCTCAAGGTGCCAATCTGCCTTTCCTGGGGAAACCGCAGCCAAGAGGAGGGAGATGGAGGAAGGACAGTCTGGGAGGATGGGAGATGAAGATGAGAGCGCTGTGTATCCAGTTTTGCTGGGGCTTAAATATTAGGCAAAACAGACCCATACTTTACTGGTAGGGGTGGAAGTCTGCTGCTAGGAGGTGTGAACCACTGGTCTTACCCAGTCCAGTAATTGAGAAATGTTTGGAAGGAGAGAGATGTTTGATCCAGCTGGCCACAAAAGAGGATGCTGGCTTAGAAAGAGGAAGCCATTGTGGTGGGAAGAAGATAATGCTTGAGCCACAGTAGTGTCATGATCCAGAATGATGAGGGCTGTGTCCCTAGTTTTAAGGGGCAGTGGTACAAGCGATGGACCAGGAGGAGTTGAATGCTCCAAGAGGTGGTCTGTCCATCTCTAAGGCCTTCCCTATATCCATGTAAATTATTCTGTCCTTTGTGCCCAGCTGCCTGGGAAGAGGGGCTTTGGACCTGCTGGCTGGACAGTTCAGGCCAAGATGGAGATATACTTGTGGCTGGGCCTCAACAAGCAGCGCAAAGACTTTCTGAGCGGCCTGCCCTGTGGCTTTGAGGAGAAGAAGACTGCCAGAGGCCAAAACCTGCCATCCTTCCCACCCATCAGCCTCCTTTACACCAGTAAGAACTTTCTGACTGCAGTGGGACTGGGGACAGGACATGGAGAGGGCAGGAAGGAGTCTGGCTGGCCACCAATCGGGCCAAGCTCTTCCAGGAGCTAAGGGGGAAATAATTCCAGTTGACCTAGTCTGCAGTCCCCCACTGCTCCCATGAGGAGCTGGAGTGTGAGAACTGTGCACTGTCTTCCCTACCCCGTCCATAGATGTCGTTCTGCACATAGTGAGCAGGGTGCTGAGGAAGTCTGTATCCATCCAGGACTCATGCTTTGAGCCTGTATCCTTCACCAGCACTGGCCCTGAGCAAAAGCATGCCCCTGAGACTTCGCTCTGCAGACTGAGCCCATGGCTGGGCTCCAGGGTTGCATATCAAGCTGTCTCCCTTCTCCTCTCTCTTGCAGAGAAGCAGGTTTTCCAGCTGCGAGCCCATATGTACCAAGCCAGGAGTTTATTTGCGGCGGACAGTAGTGGCCTTTCGGACCCCTTCGCACGAGTCTTCTTCATCTCCCAGAGCCAATGCACTGAGGTAAACACCATCTCCTGACTTGGAGGGCTAGGCTGGGCTCTGGTGTTGCATGTCATCAGCTCTCCGTCCTGCTCCCCTGCCACAGGTCTTGTGACTGCTAGTGAAGCAAGGATTGGGTTGATCATGAGGTCCTGGGGTGGGAAAGCAGCCACAGCACAGCTTGACTGTCTCCAGAAGCCCCTTCCCCAGAAGCACCTTCATGACATGTGCCCCTGCACCAGGACACAGCTATCCTGTGGCTACGATTCACCTGCCTGGTTAGGAGAAACTGGAGCAAGTTGAGATGGTTTTTGTGTCTTCCCTTCCTGGGCTGAGGGCTGCCAAGCTTTAGCAAGCCTGGTGGACACTGGAAATAATTTGTGTCTGCTTGTCTGCTGTTGGGTTGGGGTTTTTTTGTCAGAAGGGTCCTTGGAAGATACCCCATACCTTACTGGGCCAAAAAAAAATATGCAGCAGCCCACTAGTGCTGCCAGCCTGCTGAGACCAGTGCCTTGTCTGCTGCCCTTGCACAGGAGCCTTAGCCCCTATCTGGAGCAGTGAGCCACTCTCACATTCTTCCAGGTTCTCAATGAGACCCTTTGCCCGACCTGGGACCAACTGCTGGTCTTCAACAATGTGGAGCTGTATGGAGAAGCCCATGAGATGCGAGATGACCCTCCCATAATTGTCATTGAGATCTATGATCAGGACACAGTGGTAAGATGAATCCCAGCAAAGGAAAATGTTTATTATTGAAATGCTGCGATCACTTCTGAGTCGGAGGCAAGGCAGCAGAGGTGCATGGTGCAAGGCAGCATGGTGCAGAGGATGTGAGAAGCAGCTTTCCTCCTGACCCTTGGAAGATGGTCCCTCCACCTCTCCCATGGCATGGACTAGGAGCCTCTGCTGCTCGTTAGATCTCAGACTCAACTTAATGATATCTTATTTTTGGAGAGTGAAGCAAGAGCTTTTGTGAGGCTGGAGGCAAGGAGACGTTACCCAAGTCTTTCCCTTTAGAAAAGCTGCCCAGCCCTGGCCTCCTTGCTGTCCCAGCCCTAGGCCACCTCCTTCACCTTATTTGAAGAAGCCAGGAGTAAAATCTGTCACTGAACTTTGATGTCCCATACCCACTGGGCTGGCTGGTCCTGTTCTCACCATGATGGACAGAGCTGTGGGACTAACTTGGGAGACCTCATGTTAGAGTCATAGAATCATTAAGGTTGGAAAAGACCTCTGAGATCACCTAGTCCAACCGTCAACCCAACACCACCATGCCTACTAAACCATGTCCCAAAGTGCCACATCTACGTGTTTTTTGAACACCTCCAGGGATGGGGACTCCACCACCTCTCTGGGCAGCCTGTTCCAATGCTTGACCACTGTTGGGTCAGCAACCCAAGTGCTCTCTTCACCTCTCCAGGGCAAAGCTGACTTCATGGGCCGCACCTTTGCCAAACCAGTGGTGAAGATGTCAGATGAGCAGTACTGCCCCCCGCGCTTCCCCCCGCAGCTGGAGTACTACCAGATCTACCGGGGCAACTCCACAGCAGGTGACCTGCTGGCTGCCTTCGAGCTGCTCCAGGTATCAGCTGGCCAAAGCCACCCCAGACCAATGGAGGGAAAGGATGGGATGGAGGTTTTCAAGGGAGTGGGGCTTAGCCTGTGCTTATATATTTCAAGGTGCTGCAAAGAGCAGGTAGTTCATACACCCTAGAAAAGCTAGAAGGGTTTAACACTGCTGCTAACCCTGTGAGAGGGCAGTTCCTGCCCAGTTATGCTGGTCAAGATGATGTGCAGTGAGTCCCACATGTCCTCCTAGACAGGACACCCCACTAAAAGTGTTGCGTTAGACCAAACTCTGCATAATCACTGAGATATGGGAGATGCCAATGGGAGTCCTGGTGTTCTCAGAGATGCCAGTCTGAATGTCTCAGGAAAAAAGGGTGTGAATTCATAGTAGTATCACAAGAATGAAATTTTAGGTGAAATTTTAGCCACATGGTCTGTGGGGGTAGAAGAGTTAAACCTTCCGGCTTTCATCCTTCCTTTCCCATACACTGGCACTGTTGCATTTGTATGGATGTGTCTCAGCAGACCCCTGGTGTGCAGGGAGCATGAGACATCCAAGCTGAAAAGGGAGAAGCCCCAGCAAACTCAGCACAGTGCTGGTTGGTTCAGATGAGCAAGGACTGACCTGCCACGGACACTTCTAACGCAGCTGAGCACCAGCCAGGGGCGGTGGTCCCAAGGCTGGCCTCGCATCTGTGGATGCCTGGGGAGGTGGACCCTTGGGGACTATGTGCTCCCTCCACCTCTGGGTCTCCTCTTTATTTCAAAGGAGACTTTGCTTTACACACCTGTCTGTCTGTCTGCAATGTCCTCAGATACCCTATGATGATGGTGAGATCAGAGCAGCCTTGCAGGCTGCTGCTGAGCCTGGTGTCCTGCTCCCCAGGATGCTTTTCCTCTCTCCTTTGCCTGCCAGGACAGGTGCTCATCCAAGCCCTTTTTTTTCCCCCAACTTCCCTTGCAATGGGGTGGTTTCTCTAGGGACTGGCTCACATGGGATGTTTGATCTCCCTCATGGCCCCGGGTTGGAAACAGGACCTGAAATCTGCTCCTGGGCTGCATTTCTGCATCTCTTCACACTCAGCCCAGGCAAATGCAACTCCATGCAGGAGAAAAAGGAACAGCCCTGGGGTTGGGGTGTGTTGGTGGGCTGAGAAGTTTGCTTTGCTGCTGGGCCTGTCCTGTGTGGAAGCATAGCACTGCCCAACACCTTCTGCTCATGTGTGCACCTTTTCCCAAAGTACCTGCATGGTACAGTCAGCTGGATGCTCAGCAACCCTTGTTGTCCTCTGAGACAGCACAGACCCAATGCATGAGGCCAGGTTGTGCCAGTTACAGCTGAGACTGATGAAAACCTACTTCGCAGCAGCTGAGCATCAGCTCAAAGGAACAGATCCTAATCCACACTGCATCTCTTTCAGATTGGTCCTGGGGGCAAGTCAGACCTGCCACCAATCGATGGCCCCACAGACATGGACCGGGGCCCCATCCTGCCAGTGCCACTGGGGATTCGGCCAGTATTGAGTAAATACAGAGTGGAGGTAATTGCCTTGGAGCACCAAATTTTGATATTCAGCATTGTGTGGGGCAAGAGAGCCTGTCCATGGATGTTTGAAGGCCAGGAGGGATCTTTGAGGCTCTGATGACTAGCTGGGCACCAAGACCAGGTGTCTGCACTGCAAGAATCTGTGCGTACCGGCCGCACAGGAGGCGAGGCTGCAGCAGCCCTAAAAGAAGAGGGAATGGTATCAATCCTTGCTGTCTTAAATGTGGGCACCATAGCAAGTCTAGAGCCCTGCAATAAATGGCGTTTGGGCTGAGATGCAATGCAGAGCATGTTAGGGATACACATGTAATACCTCTCCACCCGCAGCAGTCAGGTGAGCTGCAGCCCACCGGTCTCAGGTATCAAGGGCAGAATGCCTCTCATGTATCTGTAGATATCTAAAGGGTGAGATATCTTGGTATATAACCAACTGTCTTGGTTGTCTTGGTGGTGATCCAGGCAATACAGCCAGTGACATTCGTTGCACGGTTCACCATGGTTGTAGGTATCTCTGCTCGGGTGAAATGCTGCTGACCAGATCTCCAGGTTTCTAAAAGGATCCTAGCTTCTGGTCTTCCACACGTTTACAGCTGGTTAGATAAATCATATTCCCCTGTTGTGCAAGGTGAATACAGTCATGGGGAATCAGGAGGTGGAAAAAATCTTGGTTTAGGGGAACTTTTGGTCATGGTGGTGGTCTATTATCCTAAGAAGGGAGAGGCAATTTTCCCCAGTGATGCTGATACCATTTTGACAAAATGATGCCGGTGCTGAATCAAGAACCACTGTGGGTGGACAAAGCTGGTCTGGTCCTGCTCTATGGAGTCCCATGTCAGAAAAAGGCTAGAAAGGGAGAAAGGCAGGAAAGGGACTGTCGAGGGAAACAGGTTGGAGATCTTAGGCTGCTGCAGATCAGGGGTGGGGTGGATTACTTGAGGTGTCAGAGAGAGGCTGTGCTGCAGCCCTGAGCCATGTGGAGAAGGAGAGGATACCCCAGGGATCCATCATTGCCCAGGTGATGACATTTTGCAGCAAAGTCCCTGTGCCTGGGGGATCTGGAGAACCAGTTCCTTTGGCTCCAGCCAGGGGCAGTCCTTCTCACATTCATGCTCTTCCTTCTCCTCCTCCTACCCTAGATCTTGTTCTGGGGGCTGAGGGATCTGAAGAGAGTGAACCTGGCCCAGGTGGACCGGCCCCGGGTGGACATTGAGTGTGCTGGGAAGGGGGTTCAGTCAGCCCTCATCCAGAACTACAAGAAAAACCCCAACTTCAGCACTTTGGTCAAGTGGTTCGAAGTGGTGAGTGTTTCCTCTTTCCCCTGAGCCCTTAGCCGAAATCCAGATTTTCTAGAGCCCAAACCATGGCTCCTAGCCCCTTCCTTCAGTTTCCCCACAGCAATGGAGGACATGAGCTTCATCCCAGTTGGTGATGGCCTTTCTCTGAGGGCTCCCAAGCCATGCTGGAACTGCTCCAGACCTCTTCCTTCAACATGATCCCTGTTTTAGTCCCTACTGGCCTTTCTAACCACCAAAGTAGGCATCCCACAGCCTACAGCCAACCCTTGATAACCAGCACACCTTTGCTTCCCAGGACCTCCCAGAGAATGAGCTGCTCCACCCACCCCTCAACATCCGGGTGGTAGACTGCCGGGCTTTCGGGCGTTACACCCTGGTGGGGTCCCACGCTGTCAGCTCCCTCCGAAAGTTCATCTACCGCCCACCAGATAAGAAAGCCCAGCACTGGAATATGACAGGTACCAGGCTTGGGCCAGGGGACCTGGCTGGTATGGGTCATCGGTGGGGCATCGCACACAACTGAGGGGCACAGAGTGGAGGGAGAAGGATAGAGGGTTGTAAGGACTATGGGCTATTGCCTATTAAGCAAGCAGTGCTTCAGGGTTTGGGTCAAGAGGGTGAGAAGGCACAGGGTGTGAGGCCATGATTCCCCTTTGATTATTTGTTCTGTGGGTCTCATTGCGATAACTGGGTGCTCCCCCTTGGTATCTGTAAGACAAGAAAGGCTGGTTCACCTCTAACATCTCTGCATTATCATGACTCTACACTCTCCAAAAGTTCCTCAAAAGTAGGAAGTGAATTTGCCACGCTCCATGCCTGCTGCTGCTATTATTTGAGTAAAGACTAGAAAGCTACAGACTGAGGTCACCTTCTCAATCCCAACTGCCACCCCATCTATCAGCACACACAGTGAAAACCATCACAAACCCACTTTCCCTGCACCCAGCACAGTAGCCAAGGGCTTGGTGAGCTCCTCCCAGCCCTTGGTGGAAGTGGAGGCACTCTTGGCTGGGCAGAGACAGGAGGTCTGCGGGGAGATTGCCAGCAGTCATCCATGGTTCCAGCCAGAGGTCTGGACCTGTGGTTGTATCCACAGTAGCTGATACTTTCAGGGCAATGATCTTCTTTGCTGCTTCTCCTCTGGAGGCTGGTGCAAGTGCAAAAGCCAATCCTTTCTCCTCATCTGCTTTCCTTTGCTATGGAAGGGGGTTTTAATCATACTGTAAGGGTCTGTGCTCATTTCCACCTCTTCTCTGAACAGGGCAGTCACACATCAGTCCCGCATGAATCCTGTACCATCTCACTTGAGCTCTCAGTTTCTCCTCTACACTATCCTTCTCTCTTGTTCTTTCTCTTTCTCTGTCCTCTGTCCAGCTAAACACCCCAATGGCTACCTGGCAATGGCCAACAGGGCCCATCGCTCTCGCCCCACAGGGGAGATCGTTGTCAATATGGAACCTGAGGTTCCTATCAAGAAGATGGAGACGATGGTGAAGCTGGAAGCTGTAAGTATCCATATGTCAGCACCACATTAGCATTTCTTTCCTCACTGAATTGCCGGTCTCTGAGTGATTCCACCCAAACAGAGGCTGCCTTGTCCTGCTGAACATGGGGTTGGGCTGATGCCTGGAATGAAGAGCCTCGGGTCGTCATCAGTTCTACAAATTGGCCTCTTTCTGTCCTGGCTGAAATTAGCTGGTGCTTGCTGCCCAGAAAAGGGCTGTCCTGGGCTGTGCAAATTAGACAGCTTTGTGTTTTCTTTCAGAAACAGCCAGATGGGAATGAGCACCCACGAACACAACCCTGTCCCTGCCTGTGACCAAGGCAGACATACAAGTCACCCATCAGAAATTCCCCATCTGCACAGCTGCAGTGATCCTGCCCTTTCAAAGCACTGCACGCTGCAGGGTCCCTGCTACTTTTTCCTTTTTACAATAGTTTTGAGGCATTCGGATGGCTACGGCAGCAATTTGAAATGCCCATTCAGCAGTCCGGGTGGGTGGTCAGTGCGGTGTTGCTGCACAACCACCGCACTGCAAGTCCAAGCCGTACAGGACACAGCAGATGTGCATGGCATAGAGCTGATCCCGGCACACAGAGTCAGTCTGAGGCAGCCAAAGCTCTTTAGATCTAGTGTGCTTGCCCTGAAAATTTGGCGCTGTATGCATCGGAGAGTTAATGTGTCCCAGAAGCATCAGGCTTTGTTCACACACTAAATGTGCCTGTGCCCATTTTCTTGCCCAGAACAGGAATTTCAGTTCCTTCTTGTACTCGTTCCAGAGCTTCCTCCACAAAAAGAAACAGTTTTTTTTTCTGCAGGAGGTTCTTTGCAGCAACATGCACACACAACCCCCCAGGCAAGCAACACATGTGCATGCATGTGCCTACAGGCATGTTGTGGGCTCCAAATATGCATGGCCCTCACATGGCCCCTCANTGACACTCCAGGACGTGGTTTAATAGACACGATGTTTTGGGTTGGTGGTTGGGCTAGATGATCTCAGAGTTCTTTTCCAACTTACTAATTCTATGATTCTATAAGTGCGTTTACAGAAAGGTTACAGCATGTACAGGGCCTCGCAAGCCACATGTACAGATATATACACCCCACGAGGTCCCTGGTGCATTTACACATGCGCTTATATGTAGAGTTCCTCCTGTGTGCACAAGAAGCTGTATCATGTACACCTGCTCACATATCTTCATGCAACAGGAGCTACAGAAAATGTGTGCATCAGTATGCCTGGAACATGCCAGCACCAACATGCTTCTTGAAATCTACTACAGTAGCTTGCAGACCTTCCTAGGTAGACAAAAAAAGCCCCAAGAGAGGTGTTATCCACGCTAAAGGCAAAGTGTCTTTCCAGACCCAATCCCTCACTGTCAGCATCTGTGGTTCTCCCTCAGCAGAGTGCAAAAGCATCTCCCACATGGAGGTGGATTTGGGGTGTGTGTCACAGCAGACATCTCCCCTGTATGCAGACCTTTCCCAGCCAGGGTTCTTCATTCGAGGCATTTGGTTTCTTCGTCCTTGGGGAGCTGTCTGTGACTTCTAGTGCATGCGTGTGCCAATGTCTATTTGTACTCAGCTGCACTGCTAACCTGCTCTCCCTCTCCCCATTCCCTTCCATCCTGGGCGGCAGAACTCCGATGCAGTGGTGAAGGTGGATGTGGTAAGTGATGGATCTGCTCTGCATCCCTGCTGCCAACCCTCCACTCCCTACCCAACCCTTCTGTGTAGCTTTCAGCAGACCATGCATCCTCACCAGCACCAAGATAGGCGGGTACCAGCCCCCTTCATCCCAAGGCAGAGACAAAGCAGAGTTGTCTCATCAATAGATATGGCAGCGGCCTGCTCCTTACAGATTGGGAAGCTCTTCTGGGCCAGCACTTCTCAGCCCCACTGTGCCAGGAGGAGCACGGCAGGCAGCACCCTGTGGGAGAGATGCTGGTTATTGCCACCACAACCAGATACCAGCAGCAAAAGGCTTTATTGCACCACTAAGGGGACCCCAGGGTACTTTGCCGAGCAGAGGGACGATGGCTACCATGTAAGATTCAGGTGCTGTAGCACGGGAAATGCATGGATGAAAGGGATGGTGGACAGGAGGGGATGTCTCGGGCCTCTGACACCTTTCTTTGTGGGGCCTTGGGCATCTTGCTTTGCTGCTCTGTGCCTCAGTGTCCGTGGCTGTAAAAGAGGGAAAGTGCTAAGGAGGACACCCAGCCAGGAGGGTTCTGCCTTCTCGGGCTCTTTGCCCACCACCTTTGCACTTCAAGAAACATTCTGCTTTCATCTGATCCCTCTTCTTCTCTTTCGTTGCTTCCGTTGTCCCTGCAGTCTGAGGAAGAGAAGGAAAAAAAGAAAAAGAAGAAGAAAGGAGGAGGAGGAGAAGAAGTAGAAGAGGAGGAGCCAGACGAGAGCATGCTGGACTGGTGGTCCAAATATTTTGCTTCAATTGAGACTATGAAGGAGGTGGGTGCAGAGCAGAGGAGGGGTGTATGTAAGGGGGAAGAGGAAAACGTTGTTTCCTGCCTGTGAGGTCTCAGCTATTTCCAGCTACTTCCAAAGGCTTGGGGCCGTGCTGCTTTCCTTGCTAACCTGACTGTCGGCAAGGCTCTTTTTCACCTGGCAGAGCTGAGCAGGATTCCTTTTCCTTGAGTGCACTCTGGGTGGACCAGTTTGTGTTCAGACACGGGTATTTAACAGCACCGGTGCTCAAGGCTGCACTGAGCAGCTGTGATTTCTCCAGCACTGCCAGAACCTCACTCATGCCTCAGACGGGAAGAGCGAGCTGTGACCCTGAGTTAGGCATTTCCAGTGAGCACAGAGACCTCAGCACAAGCACCCATCCCCTGTTCACTTCGTTTCTTCCCCAGCAGCTCCGGCAGCAAGAAGCAGCTGCAGCGGAAGCGGAGGAGAAGGAAGAAATGGAGATTGCAGAGGGTAAGCAGGTTGTGAACGGGAGAGGGAGCACGGCAGGGAAAGGTAGGACCACGGCTCCTTTTGGTGCTTGAACACACCTTTTGGAGCACGCCATCACTCTTCTGCCAAACCAGATGCTCACAGCGTGTTGTACATCCCTGTGCAGGATCAGGTTTTGTGAATGCAAGCCCGGTGTGAGCTGTGATGGGCTAACATGCTAATGCCAGGTGACTCCAAATCAGAGCATGGTATTGCGGCAGCCCCCAACCCATCCGTGCTGGGAGGAAGGCCATGTGCAAGTAATGCAGACTAGTGACCAGGACCCATGTTATTGTCCGAGGGCATTTTTGTGCAATGACAAGTTAGTATGTCATTAAAAAACCCATCACTTTGGCTGCACAGATGTGTTAGTTATAGAACTATTTGCTTAAAGTCTGTTGGGCACACCAAGTAATACATTTTGCAGGAGGCTCAATTTTTATTTTTTTTCTTTAATTTGCTCCAGTTTTATAAGGGAAGATTCAACCAGACAAAAGATCTGGGATTCATCTAATCTGAGTGCTTTTACCTACGTGTCGAGACTTCCTTGCTGCTGTTCTAGCACAGGCAGTGAAGAAAAATACGCACTTTCAGGGCAAGTTCTCTGACCTATTTTCAACAATATGTTACGATCAGATGAGTTGTGCCCTAAACTTGTTTTTCTCTGAAAGGAGTCAGGGAGGTCTATAGCTCAGATGGGGTGTTGCAGATGTCTAATGTTGGGTGAGACAAATTTTGTACCACAACTGATGTGGGCCAAGAATACTGCTGAGCTGGGACATGTTGGTTAAGGGCAACTTTGTCCAATTGCAGCCTGGAGGCTCCTTTCCAGTCCCACCAGCAGAGCCTGGAGGGGTTTCCCTGAGGACTTTCGTTCATGCTGTCCATATGCCCCACATCCCCATGACAGCCCGGGCAATGCAAAATCCATCAGCTGAGAAAAATACAGGGCCTGGCTTCTTTTGGAAGACTAGTCTTCATCTGATGAGGAAGATGAGGCCAGGTCTTGCTGAGCTTGGAGACAACTCTGAGCAGCTTTTTCCTGGGCTTGCTGTCATGGCAGAGCTGCTGGGGGGTGTCTTGTGTGTTCCCCCTTGTTGTTTCTTTCTGTCTTCTGCGAAGGGTCCATTTCCCCTTGACACTCCCATTCCTTCCTCCTTTCCTCTTCCACATGAGGTCTTTGTCTGTTGTCATCTGTCTGCCCCCATCTGCATTGCCCAGCAGTCATGAAAGCTGGCAGAGGCAGTGAGGGATGGGGGATAGTAGAGGGGTGGGAGAAGGGTACTTTGAACGTGCCTTTCCAGGCAGCCTGTTCCCAGTGTAGTTGATGTCCCTGGCTGGTGGTTGCTCTGAATGGAGACCCTAACAACGTGTCAGTGCAGCTGGTCATGGCCAACACCCCTTTAAATGCAGCAGCCTGTGCTCTGGTGCTGAGCATCAGGCGCTGTCCCCTCTGTGATACCTAGGCTGGGGTTTTATTCTCCAGGCTACATACAGCAGGAAAAGCCTCCAGTAAAAGGAAGAAAAGGAGATGCTGTGGGCAGGATCAGGTCTTCTCACTGCTGTTGAAGCTGGCCAGAGCCTAGCACTCTCAGTCCATCTTTTGTAGTCCTCCAAATGACTTCTGCTCAGGTCAGCTTTGGAAGCTCCCTGCACAGAGCCCTCTGGGCTCCTGGAGATGCTGTGACCTGGGCAGCAGTGGCCAGAGCCGAGGAAAGACAGGAGAGGGATGGGATGGGATGGAAGTTGCAGCTGTCAGCTTTCATGCTCCTCCTGTCTGAAGGACTTTGATCAAGTCCCCCCCTCCCTGCCTCCTTCACCCTTTCTCGTTCTCATTTCCATCTCCTCCCTCTCAATCACTTCCCCTTGGACTCAGAAATAAAACTTGATGACTCTCGCATGAAAGGCTCCAAGGGCCAGGTGAAGAACAAGGAGAAGTCCAAGGCACCCAAAGACGATAAGAAAAAGAAGCAACAGCCAACCCCTGAGCCTCCCGAGAAGAAGAACAAGCAGAAGATTGATGAACTGAAGGTGCGTGTGTTGGCAGGGGAGGAGGAGACCCTGCCTGCTCAGTGGCAGGCTGGAAGTCTGGCAGGATGGCAGTCCCAGCCACCTGGAGATCAGAGCAGGATGGATCAACCCTGCATGAGGCACCTTACCTATCTGAGGGGCATCTTACCCTAGGTGAGATGTGCCTTGGGACTGCCAGCTTCCCTCCATAGTTTAAAGGAGTCAGAGGTAAAAAGCTTTACAGAAAAGGGGTTGCCCTGAGGTAGGATCATCCTTGGGGCAGCTTGGATGTGTCCTGGTTGGAGGGGAGAGTTCTCCAGCCTGGCTATGGCTGGCCCAGCCAGGACTCAGGGCAGAGATGGGCTCTGGTTTAACGTACCAGCCCATGGTGTTTATTAGGATTAATGTAGTCTGTGATTCTGGGGTTCATACAGGGTTTGAACATGGGTCTTGCACAGAGCGGGGACAGACACCTTGCCCATTCAGCTGAGCTTCCATCTTTTACGTTATCAGTTCAGGGAGGTGCTTTTGTGGCATCAAGGTCCAACCCAATGACCCTGGAGATCCAGGTTCCCTTCCTAGAGAATTGGGCATTGGGAGCTGAGGTGTCCATGTTCCCCCTGAGCTGATTTGGGTAGTCACTATATCTTTTTCTCACCCTTTTTTCTTTTTACCTAATTACCCTCCTTTAACTTTCTGTCATCTCAGGTCTTCAACAAAGAGCTGGAAGCAGAGTTTGATAACTTTGAGGACTGGCTGCATACCTTCAACCTGCTCCGTGGGAAGATTGGGGACAACGACGACAATGCAACAGAAGAGGAACGGATAGTGGGGAGGTTCAAAGTGAGTTTGATTGCAGAGATGAACAGGCAGTTCCCCACTTTAGCTAGGATCGGATGTTTAGGTAGCGTAGAAATCAGCAGTGTTTCATGTGGTAGTTCCCAGATTTTCCAGCCCATCCCTCATCAACCCTCTTATTCCCATTGCTTTTGTCCTCCTGTCAGTTTTACTCTTGGAAATCCCTGTCCATGAGCACTTCACTAGTTCGATTCCTCTGCAGGCCTCCTTCCCTTTGTCCAATTTCTCTGCTCATTGTTGCAACCCCTGAAGAGGTGCTTTGCATGGTGGAGAAATTTTCCAGATCTGGCCTAACTGCTCCAGCACGTGGCTAAAAAGAAGGGTATTGACTGGGTCCTCAGAAAGGGTGGTTTGGGATGGGTCTGCTTACCCTGAGCCCCTGGGCAGCAGGACTCTCATCAGGCTGTGCATTCCCTCGCTCTAGGGCTCCATGTGTGTCTACAAAGTGCCGCTCCCTGATGATATCACCAAGGAGGCAGGATACGACCCCAACTTTGGCATGTTCCAGGGGATCCCCAGCAACGACCCCATCAATGTGCTGGTCCGAGTCTATATTGTGAGGGTGAGTATGACTGGGTGGTGTCGCAAGGTGTGATCCTGCACTGCCTTCCACCGCGCACAGCCGGGAGCTGGTCCCAACGCTGTAGGGATGTTGGTATTTTAGCGCTTAGTGCATCAGGGCCAAGGACACAGCATGAGGACTGATGCAACTCTTTCATGGGGACTTGAATGATGTCCCCATAGCTGTGTGTTCCAAGAACTGGGAGCAAGACAGATCCAAGCTCCTGACAGATCTAGAGACCTTTCTTCTGGTATGTAGGATGGACTGGCATGTCTGTCCTAGCATTTAACTCAAGTTGAATAATTTGGATCAGCCAGGACTGCAAGGTGCTTGTTCCTTACATAGCCATGACACCTCAGGGAAGAACATGCAGAGCTGAATGGGAGCAGGCACGGTCTAGCAGGCCTAGCTGAAGGGCATGGCACCTCCTTGAACATGTGCTGAGCTAACGCACGTTTCTTTATATGTCATGTGCACTGGAAAAAGTCCTTTCCTGACCCCTAAACTAGTCTTCCATGTGTCCCCAAGAATGTGAGGGAGGTACTGAAGCCAGGCACTTGAGAGGGATCTCGGTCCTGCCAGAAGCACCAGCTCTTTGTCTCCACCTTGTTCCAGTGTTTTACAAATGCAACCTACTTTTGACTACGTTTCCCACTAGCCTAATTCTCCATCTAGTGCTGCTTCCCATTGCCCAATGGGGTAACGAGCCTCCCCATCCATCACCAACAGCCTGAGGCTGCAATGGTAGACACCAGCCTGGTCAGCATCATCACCATCCAGGACTGACTGGATGTGTCCTGGCATGGGCATCTGCTGTTGTGTGCCATGATGGACGTTGGGACTGGAGAGTTTGGGTATACTCTCCCCCTTTATAAGGAGGAGCCAGAAGCCCTTTGCCCTAATGTAATGAGTGGAGAGAACAAGAAGGGAAGGGGGACAGTCTTCTTGACGTCTTGGTCAGGTTGTTGCTCTGGGTATTTCTTTAGAGGAGCCTGTTTCTTTCCCCTGATGAAAGAGAAGCCAAAGGAGATGTGGTTATACCTCTCTGAGTGGACAGAGCCAGCCCCAACCCCTCCCCAAACCAGGACAGGGATTAACACAAGGCAGGATTTATCCCTGGTTTAAACCAAGACACTCTATTTAGGGGGACCAAAGTACTTAGCCACATGCCTGTGGCCAGGCAAGGCCAGATGGTCTCAGGGATGGAGAACAGGGCCATCCCTGAATTGTTCACTGCTATGGATGGCACTGATGTATCTTGTCTGTTCTCTACAGGCCACAGACCTTCACCCAGCTGACATCAATGGGAAAGCTGACCCTTATATTGCCATCAAGCTGGGGAAGACAGACATCAAAGACAAGGAGAACTACATCTCCAAGCAGCTGAACCCTGTCTTCGGAAAGTGAGTTGCCCCAGGCCTGTTACCTGTCTGCTTCTGGAAGGGGTGAGCTAAGCCTGAGCCAAGCTTGCCAGCCCTTGGACCCTGCACCCTAGCTGTCCCACAGCCGCTGCTTGGGCTCAAAAGACAGGACTCATCACCCAGAACTTTCCTTACAAGCAGTGTAGGCATCCTCATTTTAGCCATCTGTCCTTCTTTGCCAGTGGTATGGTCAATATAATAAAGGGTGTTTAAGAGATGTCCATATCTGATCAAGATTCAGTACTTGTTTTAGAAATCATTAGATCTGAACTCCAGTGAGAGTATGGCCTGGATCTCCAGTGACACACAAACTTCGTTTCAGGGCTATTGATATTCAGGTCAAGAAATCACCCTGTGCCACCCTCCTGTCAGAAAACAGCCCATGTGGAGATTTAGTTAAAACCCTCGAATGTCCTGCAGTGGTAGATGCAAATTAGACACTGTCCACAGACTGGAGCAGACCCCTTCTCACCCATGTTTCTGTCTTAAGTAGCAACCAAACCCTTCAACAGCTTTTCTCCTTCCCCTCACCTGCTTTCCCCTGGCCTAGATCCTTTGACATCGAGGCCACCTTCCCCATGGAGTCCATGCTGACAGTGGCGGTGTATGACTGGGACTTGGTGGGGACGGATGACCTCATTGGAGAGACCAAGATTGATCTGGAGAACCGCTACTACAGCAAGCACCGAGCTACTTGTGGCGTGTCGCAGACTTATGCCATGTACGAGCAAAGCTTTCTCTGCCTGGACCCTTGCCTGTCTCATCTTCCACACCAAGCCTAGATCTCCTGCAGGAATCTCCTTCCTTTATTGCCTGCTAATGGAGGAGTCTGTGCTGTATGCTCACTCTTAAGACAGGTTTTGTGACCAGCACAGCAGGACAGCAGTGGAGCGGGTTGTAAGGAGCCCGGGGCAGGGAGGAAAGGACTGAGGGGCACTGGTGGGACTGGGTGAAGGGGTGACACCAGAGGTGAAATAGCGGCAGGAACAAAGGAGCAGCAAGACCAAAAGAGCAATATGGAGCATCAGGAGTCAAGTGGGGTGTGCTGGGAATTTCAGGTCTGAGTCAGCACAGAGTAAAGGGGCTGGGGTGGAAGGATGCTAGCAAAGTGCAGAGTGGGGGCACAGAAGGACCTAGTCTGCTCTGAAGGTTCACATTTTCTGCCTCAGATCCTTTCCCTGTGAATTCTGGGTTCTTCATGGCAGTAACATTTGTTTTGCTGGCAGAGGGGAACAAAATGATGGTTGGACTGGATGATCTTAGATGTCCTTTCCAAACTTAATGATTCTATTCTATTCTAAAATTGTTTTTTTCCTCCAAATCTTGCTACTACTTCACTGACCTTGTCCTCCTATTCACAGACATGGTTATAACACCTGGCGTGACCCCATGAAGCCCTCCCAAATCCTGTCCAAGCTGTGCAAAGAGGGCAAGGTGGATGGGCCGCACTTTGGGCCAGGAGGAAGAGTGAAAGTTGCCAACAGGGTCTTCACCGGCCCCACGGAAATTGAGGATGAAAATGGTACCTGCCCCGTGTGATAAAGGTTGTGGAGGGGAGCAGGGGTTTGGGGTGTCCCCTCATCATCCAGGATTGGAGACAGGTGTAGTGGCCCCATCACCCCAAGGCAGACCTGCAATCACCTTCTATCCACCACCTTAAATGGACCTTCCAGTATGTGACCAGTTAGACACAGTCTTGTAGACCACCCAGGCCAGTGAGTTGCTCTCAGAATCACTCATGGGCATCCGTGACATAGCATCACCAAAGCTGCCTTTGAAACATTCCTCCTGGAATTTTATGCCCAAGGAGCAATGAAGACAGCCCACTCTGGCCCTTCCAGGGTTTAGGAAGCCATTCTCCATGTAACTGCATCCCCAAACAATGGTTGGGTCCCAATGCACTTGCATGTGGGCAAGAAAGATGAAGGGAGGCTAAGAGGGGTGCAGAAGAGGAGGAGAGCATAGTCAATGGCTATAGAGCTCGTTCAGCCTGGAAAAATGCAGGCTGGCAGGAGATCTGGACCTTCTCCAAATGACTAGGGTTAGAGAGAGGAGGAGAGGAGTTAGGAAGTGTTGGCTGAAGGACAGTGTACACAAGGAAATGGAAAGGAGTAGCTAGTAGGCAGTTCTGCATCCTTGGGGTAGGGGTAGAGGAGCAGGGTTGTTTGCTGTCCCTGGTTGTTTGCTGTCCCCAGTGTCTCTCTGCCTGCTTCTCCAAGTTTGGCCCTCCCTTTGCCACACAGGTCAGAAGAAGCAGACAGATGAACACCTGGCCCTGACTGCGCTGCGCCACTGGGAGGACATCCCACGGGCAGGCTGCAAGCTGGTTCCCGAGCACGTGGAGACACGTCCGCTGCTGAACCCTGACAAGCCGGGCATCGAGCAGGTCCTCCAAGTCCCAGAGCAGAAGTGGAGGCAGCCCGTGCTGCAGAGCCTGCAGAGAGCCTCCAAACAGGGAGCAGAGATGTCAGCTGTAACCCACCTTGTCACGGGCAGCAGAGGCAGGGGATGCATCCTGCAGACTGGCACTTGGCCATCAATAGCCCTGAACAGTCACCTGTTGACCCTCTCAGGCTAAATTTTCAGTGCCTCTCCTGCTCCAGCCTGTATCCATTTCATACCCCCAGGTCCCTTGGTCCCCTAGCTCCCTCACACCTGTGCACCTTGGTACCACACCATGTCAGGAGACACACTTCTGCAGAGCATGAAAAAGGACTCATACCATGCCTGCTTTGCCCCATATCTGGCAGGGTTCAGTGTTGCAGGCCCTGCTGCACATCTGGCATGGCCAGACTGATGTTGAAGGGCAAGAGGAGCTGTGGGGGGGATGACACTGCCTTGGTTAAGGGGCAGGCAAGGAGGGACAAGGGGAGCTGAATGCATCTCTCCAACCTTGCAGGGTCGCCTGGAGATGTGGGTGGACATGTTCCCCATGGACATGCCAGCGCCTGGCCCTGCCACTGACATTTCTCCCAGGAAACCAAAGAAGTAAGGAACCTCCCAGCCAACCAACCCCAGGGAAAACTCAAGGCTGGGGAAGGAGCCCTGCTTCTCCATGGCCCAGCCCAGCCCTCTACCTCAACCATGCTGGCATTTCCAGAGATCCCAAGACTGGAGGCATCAAGTGATGTCTTTCCCTGCCAGAGCTGCTACTGAAGGGTGGTATCCCACCTGTTTCATCCCCCGCAGCTCCCGATCTCTCTCGTCTTTGCAGACTAGGAAATTAAATTGTTACCCAGTCCTCAGCACAGGGCCGGGGCAGACCAGAGCGCCTAGCCCTGATTCCCTCCCAGGCAGGGTTAGCCCAGGACAAGGCATCTCTGGGCAGTTTGGATGGACCTTTTCCAGGAGGTGAATGCTGCAGCCTGGGGCAGGGAAGGTTACTAGGACAGAGATGGTCAATCCAAGCAGGACAGAGCAGGCAATAGGCAGTGTAATAAAGAGTTCTTCCCTCCCTGCCCTGCCCTCTCCCAACTCATTTAGAAAGAAGAAAGACACTTCTTCCCTCAGCATCCCTCCTAGCCGTGCCTTACCCTGCTAGACACTGTCCTTGGGCCTCTTTTCCCACCACCAGGGCCAGGATACAGGGGCAGCACTGGGTGTCCTGGTGGGAGTTCTCTTGCGCTCCTGTGCCCTTGGATGGAGAGAATGCCCCTTGACCCCAGTGGGCTGCAAATAGGGTCTGAACAGCAGGGCAGGCAGCTGCAGGAAAGATGATGTCAAGGGCAAGGACCAGACACCAGCACGGAATGGAAAAGCAGAGGGTTGTCTGCAGTGCAGCCCAGGACAGGCATGCTCAGCAGTGACCCATGAGCTGGAGCTGAGATGTTCCTACTGACGGGCTGAAGAGAGGGTTTGCAGGTAGATAGCCTGTTTCAAGCAAGGTTATGCCTGGTTATCATCCCAGGGGTTTAATCCATCTCCTCTGTCTTTGTTGGGAGCACCTGACATCACCTGACACTAGCTGTAGGTGCTAGGTGCTGGAGAGGCACAGCATGGGACAAGCCCCCACCCATGGGTGCAGACAGAAGAGGGCTGGGGTTGGAGAATATGGCAGGAGTCCCACCACTGGGCTCAGCCAGGGCATTGCCAGAGGCAGATATCAAAGGAGGTGGGTTAAGAAAACTGTAAATCCCTTTCCCCTCACCTGTAGGACTCCCTGGTACTTCTAGCAATGTGTTGTGTTTGTGGCCACATGGCTGCATTTCTCTGCCACCATTCCCCAGCCCTCCTCCAGGTTTTTCATGTTGCAGGTGCACCCTGTGAGGAATTTGGTTTCTGCTCTTCTTCCACCTGCTCCCACCGGAGCTACTTTCTCTAGCACCAAAACGTCCAACCAAGCCAAATGTAACTGGGAAACTTGCTGCACACAAAAGGCAGTGTTGGGAATATCTCAAAGTCTCAGAACCTGCTGCAGTCCTAAGAAGGACTGTGATGCCCAGCAGGCTGCCCTGGACATGGCAGCAGGGTTCACTTTAGACTGGATGTTACGAAAAATGTCTTTACTGAAAGAGTGGTGAGGCCTTGGCACAGGCTGCCTGGGGAGGTGGTGGAGTCCCCATCCCTGGAGGGGTTCAAAAACTGTGTGGATGTGGCACGTGGGGACATGGTTTAGTAGGCACGGTGGGGTTGGGTTGGTGGTTGGACTAGATGATCTCAGAGGGCTTTTCCAACCCTAGTGATTCTATGATCCCGAAGGCAGCAACAAATCCCCCCCATTTCTTGGCAGGGACAACCCTGCTGATTGAGGCGGGGAAACCAAGAAGAGAGCTGGACTCAGACTGTTTTGCAGTCCCCATTTTAGCCACAAACCTACCAAAGACCAAGCCTGTCAAGGGCTGTCCCCTTGAATCTTTGGCTTGGGCCTCGCAAAGGTTACAAGCAGAGGGAGGTAAAGCTCCTCTTGCTGCTCTGCTCTCCCTGCCTGGGCTGATCTGAGCTTACGCGGAGGTCCTCCTCCTGTTCTTGCCCTCATGATCCTTCAGATAAGATCCTTGTCAGCAGTTCCTTGCCATCTTGGTGCCTGGCCCTGGTTTCTGGCAGCATCACCCCATTCCCTCCTGACTCTTTGCGTCCCCCATGCCTCACCTCCTTGTCTCCCTTCCTCCTGCCAGATATGAGCTTAGAGTGATAGTGTGGAACACAGACGAGGTCATCCTGGAGGACGATGACTACTTCACTGGCGAGAAATCCAGTGACATTTTTGTCAGGGGGTAGGTACAGCGTGGCATGCCAGCACCACCTCCTCTGCTTCTCCCTGGGGGGCGTAAGCCCTCGCTGGGGTTCCCGGGGTGGTTTTGGAGCAGGGAGGGGGGGTTACAACATGGTCTGTGATGCAGGGTCAGATAGCACCAGCTTTCTGCTTGTCTTCTGTGCTGTGTTTCCCGCCTCTCCATCTCTCTCTCGGCTGCATGACCCACTGCGTGTGCCTGGCCTGGCAGCCCAGCTTGGAGCTGTGGGTTGTTATCTGGAACACTGATGAGGTGGTTTTGGATGATGATGCTTTCCTGGTGGGAGAGATGTCTGACATCTATGTCAGGGGGTAACGGCCAAGGCCTCGCTGCTTGGTCCTGTCTACCCCTTTTCCCCTTTTCGTGCTTCTTTTGATGCCCTCACTTGGCATTTCAGCCTTGCAACCACCAGTTCCAGCAATCTGGAGCCAAACGGTGGTTAGTTCACATCTCCGCTTCACTCCCACCCAGCAGAAGGGGGAAAGCTCCTTCCAAACTTGCCTGTACAGAGGTGAGGGGAACCACACCTGCTCATAGCCCAGTTCTCTACAGGACCTCAAGTCAATGCAACAGCGTTTCAGGATGGTGGCTAACTCTGCAGTGATTTCCCACCAGTCTGTTTAAACTGCTCGCTGCTTCCTCTGCAGCCTCGCCAGCTCAGGCCAGCTCTTCTCTGCTTGCACCTCATGCTGCTCTGAGAAAACGGGGTCTGTTTTGGCATCTCAGGTCCTATCAGCCCAGCGGCTTTTCTGCAATGACTCTGACTCTGAGTCAGAGTTCCAGCCCTTCCCCATCTGTGTGGTGGGGGATCACTTGACCTTTGCATTTTGCAGGGCAGAGCAGGGCATCAGCATGCTCAAAGCCCAAAAAACCAACCCTGTGTTGGGTGCCCAAGCATGGAGTCATGTCCCTGCTGGCTGCAGCCCCTCAGAACAGACACACAAAAATCTGAGAGCACCCTGGGGAATGGAGATGCCTTGGTTCATCAGAGAAAGGGGCTGGGGAGCACCCACAGTCTTTAAAACAAAGCTGTGTTCCCCCGGGGCCCAGCCTTGCTGGTATGGGCCATCCTCTATGTCCTTTTTGCTCTGGGAATCCTGCTCACTGGAGCCAGAAAACTAGGGGCACAAGCATATGCGATGGCAAGGTCGGCATGGCCACCCCATCTCCCAGGGTGGCCAGACTAGGACCCCACTGACTCCAGTGACACTGTGCCCATCTCAGCTGGGCACTTCAGGTCCCTTCGCAGGAGATTGAGTCAGCAGAGGCAACCCCATCCTCAAGCAGAGCCTGCAGCAGGCCATAAATACATCTGATGGTCTCAGATGTGCCCTGCCACAGGGAGCCTATAGTCACCAGCACAGACCAAGCTGCCTCCACATGGACAGCTGCCATCAGGGGAGGCCAGACTATCCCATGGTGGAGTGAGAAGCTCTCTACAGCCTCCCCTGGGCCTGTCTGCTCCACCAGTGTGGGATGGGGACATCCTTCCAGCAGGCTCTGCTCCAGACTCCCCAGCAATGCTTCTTGCTCCTGTCCACCTCTTTAACATCTCCCTGCCCAGAGAAAGACCCTTGACAACCCACTTGCATTTTTTCTTCTCCAACCCCCCTGTTCCCTGTAGAGCCCTCCTGCCCCCATGTCCATTCTTCCCCTTGGAGATGCTGCTGCAGTGATTTGAGCAGCCCCAGCCCATTGCTCACACCTTTTAGGTCCTTCCAGTCTGTCCATGCCTTGCTGGTCTGGAACATCCTGGCTGCATGCACATGATTGTCCTGTGCCCTCTCCTCCCTCCTGTAATGCATGCCACCCCTCTCATCCCCCTGGGCCCTGCAGGTGGCTGAAGGGTCAGCAGGAGGACAAGCAAGACACGGATGTCCATTACCACTCACTCACTGGTGAAGGCAACTTCAACTGGCGCTACATCTTCCCCTTTGACTACCTGATGGCAGAGGAGAAGATTGTCATCTCCAAGAAGGAGTCCATGTTCTCCTGGGATGAGACAGAGTACAAAATCCCAGCTCGCCTCACCCTGCAGGTCTGGGATGCTGACCACTTCTCAGCTGACGATTTCCTCGGTAAGCCAACAGTCCGCTGAGCTGGGGCAATGGGGCAGCCAGCAGGGAGCCCATGGCTGGACAAGTAGGGAGCAGCGTGGGATGAGACAAAGCCTATATAGAAACTGAACCTGGAAGGGTAGCTGTGCTCCTCAAGTCCACAACATCTTACAAACCCCTTTTAGATGCTGCTGGTAAGAGTGCGTGGGATGAGAGCCCTTGTCTCCGCTGCTGCTGTTCAAAGGCTGCTTCTGTAGCAAAGATATCAGCTTTTTAGTTCCCAGAGCTAGTTCAAAATTGCTCTCCAGGGCAGGAGATGCTGGCCCAGCCCACCTCCAGCCAAGGATTCAGCGTTTTGGGGGTCAAACATCTATGCTTCCCTTTCTCCTGCCAGGAGCCATCGAGCTGGATCTGAACCGCTTCCCCCGAGGAGCCAAGACGTCAAAACAGTGCAGCCTGGAGATGGTGACAAACGAGGCAGAGCTGCCCATGGTCTCCATCTTCAAGCAGAAGCGGGTGAAGGGCTGGTGGCCATTTGTGGCCAGAGATGAGAATGATGAACTGGAGATCACCGTAAGGATGGGGAAAAGGGAGGGATTTTGCATCCTGGTGACTGCACTCTTTGCAGAGACTCTCTACCCCCTGAACTTGCCTCTGTTCCCTCTGGTCCCCTCTGTCACCATGTCTTGGGGGCCTGAGGTGAGGAGCATTGCCTAGGTCTCAGCACAGCTCTCTGCTCCCTGCAGGGGAAAGTCGAGGCTGAACTGCACCTCCTGACGGCAGAGGAGGCAGAGAAATCCCCGGCTGGGCTGGCTCGCAATGAGCCTGATCCACTTGAGAAACCTAAGTAAGTAGAAAAGCCTGCTCCCCAGCAGGCACCTGGACTTCTGGGAGATGCTGTGGGGTGGTCCCCGGGGCAGGAGCCAGGCATGGGGACGCAAGGAGGGATTGCACTGGGGGATGCCAGAATGATGGGCAGAGCCATCTACTGGTTCCCCCCATTGCCTGTTATTCACTGTCCTGCTGCTTTTCCTTGCTCTATTCCTCCTCTGCCTCTTCCCTTGGCTTCATCCCCTTTCCTTGGCCTCCCACTTCCTCCTCCTCCACCTCCCCCCCATCCTCAGTCAGTTTCCAGCTTCAGCTGGAATCCTCACACTCCCTCATGAACCAGCAATACTCCATCTGGCATATGTCATGCTGATTCCCCTTGTCCACCCTCCTGATAATCCTGCTTGGGCTCTTTCACTCTGTGCAGGCTTACCCAGGGAAGGGGATCCTGCACCTCCTTTTGCCAACCATGTCCATTGTTGCACCGCCTCCCATGCATCCCTTCTCCATGGCCATGGTATTAATGATGGGTATTTGCTTCCCCTGCAGCCGCCCAGACACATCCTTCATCTGGTTCCTGAACCCGCTCAAGTCCATCAAATACCTCATCTGTACGCGCTACAAGTGGCTCATCATCAAAATCGTGCTGGCCCTGTTGCTCCTCATCATGATCGCCCTCTTCCTCTACAGCATGCCAGGCTACATGGTCAAGAAGCTGCTGGGAGCATGAGGCATGGGAGCCTCCTCCATGTCCCCAGCCCCACGCTACAACATTCCCCAGTCCCATGCCCTTCTCCTCCCCGCAGCATCTCAGCGGCTTTGGGGGACGTC
>VZTL01050704.1:48637-63078 GCA_013400535.1 Scopus umbretta | reverse complement strand
GATAGCCACATTCCAGTCATGGGCCTCATCCTACCAGGTTTCAGTAATGGCAATCAGGTCACAGCTTTCTAGCAGCATGGTAGCTTCCAACTCCCCCTGTTTGTTTCCCATGCTGCATGCGTTTGTGTAGAGGCATTTCATCTGGGCTGTTGGCCATGTCACCTTCTCAGTCGAACACCTCTTGTTTCCCTTGAGGTGTTTCACGGAAGTTTCCTTGTTGGCTCCTGCTACCTCAGGAGCCCCCAGCTCATCTCCGCAAGACTTTGACTGTGCTGCAGTGTCCCCAGCATGCCTCTGGGCAACAGGTTGAGGGCTCATACTAGCATTCCATCCCTTTAACCATTGTGTATCATCCCATATCTTGTCACAGGCAAGCCTGATATGTTTCCCAATATGTTCCCCCTTCACATCTAGTCTAAAGCCTTGTCAATGAGCCCCACAAGCTCCTGAGCAAAGACCCTTTTTCCCCTTCAAGAAAGCTGCCTTCCATTTGACACCAGCAACCCTGGTGTTGTGTAGGCCATCCCATTGTCAAAAAACCCCAAAGTCGTGACATACATATTAGATTGCTCCTGAGATCTCTTCTGGATCAACTAGATCTCTCTCCAGAGAAAATCTAAGAATGGATTGGCAGTTACATTAATTTAGGGACTGAGACAATATGTAGTATGGACTTGATGGCACCAATTCACACTCCCTTTACTCAGCCTAGTCTTTCAGTAGCGTCCAAACACCCCAACACCATCTGACACCCTTATATCGCAAGGGCTCTTCAGGGTAGTAACTCTTAGAACTGTGGTGGCCAAGCACAAGGATGTTGGATTGCAAACGAGCTCTTTCATTGTCATGGTCATTTTATATGCAATATTATTTCTTAAGTGTCCCAGGCCAAAAGGATGGCCACATGGAGCCAGAAGAGTTAGGCCTTGTGGCAGTGTATAGACAGGGGAAGAGAGTCTTTACAGCTGCAGAAATTTCCCTGGACATCTGTAGGGATGGCCTTCTGCATGCTGAGAAGTTGGAGCACAGTCTCGTACGCTGATAGAAATAAAAATAAATGAAAGCAGCCTAGATAAATGTTCATAGTGGGAATATAAAGGCCATGACCCTATGGCAAGCAATGCATGGACAACTGTTGAACACAGCACAAATAGTCTGCAGGAGAGACCTGAAAGTGAGTAGGTGGAAAGGTGTTTGTGGTAAGTATTTAGCCAGAGGTCTCTTCATGTGGGTATGTACATGTGGGCAGAGCACTAGCCGTGAACGGTGTGTGGGCCACACTGTGCTGTCTGGACAGAGGAATGGGACTGCTTCCTGCAGCAGGTCATGAGGACAACAGAGATATAGCGAACAACTGCCGCAGCTCTGCATCCCTGTGGTGCCATATGCTAGGGCTGTGTCACCGCTGCTCCCTTCCTTGTCTGCCTGCACCTTTCCATCCCTCAGCTGGCAGCCAGTGTGATGTGGGCAAAGGTTCCTCCTTCCTGTTGTTCTGGGTTATCTGGATGGGATTTCTGACCAGACAGCCCATATTGAGCTGTGAAACTCCATTTCCCATAGATCTTAGGGCTATGTGTGAAAGCCAGCTTCTGTGGAGAGATGCAGGTGCCCCTGGAGCAGCCCACCAGGAGCCAGCAGCAGCTGAAACTCGTCAAACTGAGTGGCATTTGATTTCTGTTTGGAAATCTGCAGGCTCAACTTTGGTGTTGAGCCTCCAGAGTGTTTTGCTCTGCCCTTACCCACTTTGGTCCCACTAATAAAATCTTTGCCAGTCACTGATGGGGCTGAGTAGAAGGTAAAGGGGAAACTATGACACAAACCCCATTAATCTGGCTGTCCTCCAAGGTACGGATCCCGTTAGTTCAGTGACCCCAAGAGGATGATCTGGTGTGTTCACAGTGGCTGGTAAATGAATAGTTGTTTCATGGTAGAAAGATACATTCCATAGTGTCCTAGAGGTATATGTACAGAGTGCTAATGAATTTATCTGATAATTTCTTTCTTGATTTGTTGAAATAAAAATATGAAGTCATACCTTGTGAAGGACTAAGTTAAAAAAGGGGAGCTAAAGTTTATTCCCTGTGCAAGTAGAAGAGCATGAGGAAGTGTCTGCAAATTGAATCTGAACACAGAAAATCCACATTCAGGAGTTTGTTTAACATGGTTGTAGGAAAATACCTGATTTCAGTTTGTAAGATTGACCTGAAATATAGCAGCTGTTTGTGTCTCCTTCTGATATTTTGTTGAAGATTTGCTTTAACTTTTATGGCCAGTAGCAAAAAGAGTCCTTGTGTCAGAAAATAAATTTGATCTTTCCTTTTAGATACTCTTCTACTTCAGCAATTTTTTCAGGTACTGCAACTGAATTAGAAAATCTCAGAAACTGCAGATTCTTTTCATTTCACTGTTTGAAAAGATATGTCCAAGTCATTGGTAAGAGTCAGAATTATACGGAAAACTCTTCTTTGCTTTTCATTTACTTTTCCAAATAGATGTCTTTTCACTCTGCTGTGTCTCAGGTCACTTTAAAAATGGCTTTAATATTTGTAGCAAAGGATAGATAACATCAGTTTTTCCCTGATAAAAGGAATATATGAGCTCTACTCTATAGAAAATCAAGTTTCTTAAAAAATAGCTTAATGCACCTTTTTTTTCCTGCAACCGATATGTTTGTTTTCTTACCCCACTCCTCCAAACATAGTTTTAACATGCTTATGGTTAAATCTTCAAGAGGTGGGAAATAACCACTCAGTAACTTTCCTTCATTGGTGTTCGACTGTTAATATAGCTTGGAAAACAAAAAGGTATTTGGTGGTTATAGCATCCTTTTAAACATTTGCAATGGGAAAGAAACAGGCTAGAACATGCATGACCTAAATTATGTCACGGACCACTGCTACTTTTATTGGTTTCATTTTATTTCTTTTTTATTTGTTGTATAGCAATTTTTAGAGGCACTTGTCCAGCTCTGTTCTAGACAGGGCCCATGTTGCAGCTGCTAGGAATTTTCCACCAAAATTTTTCAGGTAAAAAAAAAAAAGATTTTCAAAAATACTAAAATCACAAAAAGAAATAGTGTCCCAGGTAAAATACTCCTAATTTTCTGGACACATGGAAATAGATTTATGTTTCTTGGGCTTTTTTCAATCATGCACCGAAAGATTTAAGTGGGCAACTGCAATACTGCAATTCAAAATGGTGCCACTAAACCTCAAAGGAAGTGTACTTTACATGTTTTGAAGTCTTATTCTCATGTACAAGTATGTTGCTGTTCAAGTTGTTTCTCTGCAGCCGAACTGATTTTACTGTTGTCTTGCTGGTTGCCCACAAGCTGGCAGAATTTCACGTGGCAGAACTTCGTAATTTAGAGGTAGTAGCTTTGGTACTGGATGTGTCAGAGCTACTGTACGTGTGCACAGCAGCTGATTTGCACATTGCACAGTAACCCTGACATGGCCTGCACCCATCACACCTGCTGTGCTTCCACAACAGATCTGTGGATATGTGTTAACCATGACCAGAACTAGCCAAGTCTATTTTTTCATGGAAATTTTCAAATGAAATGAGGAAAATTAATTTAATATCAGAATAACCCTAATGAACAAAATAAAGAAGCAACTTAATTTCTGACCCAGGCTGGTGCACACATTTTCAAATGGATCCTTTCCCATTATATTCCTGAAGGTAAGAATAAAATTTTGAATGAGTGCATTGACATTTGTGCAGGACAAACCAGCTCAAGTCATAGTATACGAGTCACAGTACTTAGCAATAGTATTGCAGCTACACTGGTGATGAGAAACCTTTGGACAATAAAGTCCTTGAACTGGAACTAGGTTTGAAGGGCAGATTTCACATCCAGATTTCACTCCTGGTGAAGTATGCAGGGTGGCTGGCTGTTTAGTTTTGTTAGAAACAGGAGCCAGCTGCAATACCTGGATATACCTTCCTGTTTGTACTTCAGACCACATTAATGCAGCAACAGCAGTGACCAAATTTCTCAGCGCAGACAAGTCCCTAAGTTATACATTTTTTTAATGGGATACTTTCATTAGTGCCTTAGCTGATATTACTCATAAACCAACCCTTGCACTACCAGGTTTAATCATTGTCTCGAGGCAGAGGCTTATTAGTGCAAGGTCATTCTATACTTTTTTATTTCATATTTCCCCTTAGAGAAAGTGAGCGATGTCACCAGAAAAATCACCTACCTCCTGCCTGGCATATCAACATCCACAGACTTGCTGCCAGCATAGTTGTAATGCCTTTCGGTCAAACTTCATGTTGCACCAAAACAGAGCGTTTTACAGTAAAAGACAGATAATAAGATCAAGTCCTGAAACTTGTATGTGGGATTATGTAAGCTGTTTAAAGAATTAATCATAAAACTTCTATTAAAAAAAAAAGTGAACTGTTTCCTGAAAACATTAAATCTCTCATTGTGAATTAAGTGCTTTTGAAATGCTGGTTTGATAACTCTGGAGATCAAAGTCTTACACCTGGCTGAGCTACTTACATGTCCCTGTGGCCTTGGAGCACCCCACAGTCTAGCCTTCAGGGGTGGGGAAGCGCTCTGGTTCCTTTGCTACAGTTAAGGAATTGAGGTGCAAAAAGGCAAAGCTCGTATTCAAGCACACATTAGAAGTCTGTGCTGAAGTAGGGATTTCAGACCAGGGATCTGATCTCCTTAGGTAGCAATCCAAATGGGAGCTGTCACCTCTCTCCTGCAGAAAAGACAATGACAGCCAGAAAGTCTCTGTTAAAAATCATGGGAGATTTCCCTGTTCGATCAAGTCCCTGGCCCTTCAGGAGAGAAACAATGAAAAAAACAGAATCAAGACAGACAGACTAGTTTGAGGTGGCTGACACCAGTGTGTTAGCAACTGGACTGTGATCTAACAAGCTTATTTATAGAATTGTAAATAACTACACTTAGCATATTTTTTTTTTTTTAATTCTTTGCCATGTGACTATTGCTTGTTTTGGAGTGTATTTCTAATTGAATTTGAAATAGCTTGAAAATTAGGGAAAAATTTCTGCTGCATGACTGTTCTTACTGCTTATGATGGATATGTTTTAGATCAAAATATGCCAATTAAATAGGAACATGTTGGTCCCCCCAGAATTACCATTTTACCTTTGTCTCCTGCCTCCCTCTCCAGGCTCCTCAACAGCATGTGGACAGGGTTTCTGGGCTTCTTCATTCTTTGGTGACTTACTGGATAAAGAACCGAGAAGCCAAGATTTCCCACACCTCTATGTTCATTGCTTCCTGTTTTTTAACTTCTACAGAATCACACAGAATATACTATGAGGAATCCAGATTCAGAATCTGCATGACAAATCAAAGATTTCTGCATGATATAAATTGTAGTTCTTTGATTTGAAGTACTGATATTGTTTTGTTCATTTACATCAGTAGGAAATTCAGCCCATTTTTCTCTGTTCTGTGCACACTCCTTAACCCTGAATAATAATAAATAATATTTTAAAAAATAAATATAATTAACCTAACATATTTATAGCTGTGTAAATTAAAGAAGTCTCAACTAATAATGTGAATCACATAATTTAAAATAAATAAATAAAATGGAATAGGCAGAAAAGCAGTCAACCATATGGTTTCACCATATGCTGAAGCATACTTACTGTCCCTTATATCCTGGATTCCCTGTGAAAATTATGTATACATATTCACTGACCAAAAAAAGAAAAAAAAAAACAACCGTGCATGAAAGAACTTTAAAGCTACAAGATCAGTGCTCTGCATTTGGACTTTGTGAAAATTCATGCAGTCATAATTTATCTAAGCGATGGATATCACAAAGATGTGGTCTCCATGGGCTTGATCACATCAGTTTTTGCACGGAAGCTCTCCCTCATTCACTGGAGATGATGTGTGGTAATCACCGAATGAGTATGAATATTCACATGAAGACATTGATTCATATCCTGAAGATGTGTCTTATATACCATCTCCTCTTTTATTCAGTGGAGAGGTAGTTCTGGATTGCCTAGTGTCTTTATCTGATATCCTTTAAATGATTTGGGGGATATCAGGGCATCAAGATCCGGGCTCAACTTTTGCTGCTTTATTGATGGAAAGAAAACAAAAGTACCAAGCACTGTTCACATACCAGTAGGACTGGTTGAAAAATTTCAAAATATTTTTTTCATTGAAAAACATTTTTTTCTTGACAATATTAATCACATTTCTTTTTACTACAGGAAAAAATACTCTTTCAATTGAGTTTACCACTAGGAAAATGAGAGTTAAACTTTTCATTCCAACTGAGGTGAAAGTTCCCTGCCTTTGCACAACCACTGTATAGCTTTTAGGGTGCAGCACTCTATGCTGACCTCTTCAGCTAGAGGCGATCTTCATGATGCACTACATCAGTTAGTGTCTGCACTTAAATAGTCTGGGATGTCCTTTGTGAAAAGTGTATCCTTAGTGCTACTTTGTCCCATTCTGAGAGAAAAATATATTCTGGAGTAGCAAAATACCATAGAGGATGGTAAATCCATTTTTAAGCAGCTCTCTCTGGAAGGGTTGCCGTAGGGCCCCGAAGAAAGTTTCATCTTGTGAAGGATTTTGTTTGGGTATGACTAGTCTGGAGTCACTGCCAGCTTAAGTACAGTAGCAGTCTCGATAAGTGGCAACATAAAAGCTCTTTGCTGGAGCCCATGCTATGGCAGGATGCTGCCACTGGCACTGAAGCTTTGGCATGTCCACCGCAGCGGTCAGTGGTCTGAGCAGCGCAGCTGAAGATGGCAAATGGGCTGAGTCCCAAACCCAGCAGGAGCTGTGAGCTGCCACCTCTCCTGGAGGCAAGAGCCTGGGAGGTGACCAAACTTTACCCTCCTCTGTGATCCAATGCTGGTAGTGACTGTAGCCCAAGTATGTTTTATTTCCGTAACCTTTCCATCAGAGAAGTGATCCTTTATTTCTCATCCATTTACGTGATTGCTTCCTTATCATAATTCACTGAGGCAGGACTTGGAAAGTGTGTGGGCCAGTTAAAAAGTAGAGACTGCTCAGCCTTGAAAAAAATGAAAAAAAAGAGTGGGAAGTAGCAGAATTTTGTTGCATCTTGAAATAAACAGAATGGAATTGGAGTTTGAACAGATGAATTATGTTTTTATGTTCATATCTTCTGTGTATCCATAACAATCCCAGGAGGCTTCACATCAACATTTTGAAATCTTTTTGATAAATGCATTCACGATCTTATCAAAATTGACTTGTGTTTGGATTTCTCATCTTATACTCAATTAACATTTGAACCCAACACTTTAAGCACATGATACAGTGATGTCTTGAGTGCATATATTTAATTTAAATGTTTCAGATCATTACTACTGCTGCTACCGAGTGCTATTTTACTTCTGGGGGTTTTCAAGAGCTGATTTTATGATCATTTGGCTTACGTTGAAAATGTATTTTTTCTATAATCTATTTTCTAACTCCCGTTTATGTCTTTTTAGAAATATAGAAAACAATTAAGATTATGTCAGTGCTGAAGATACTGAAGTCTTAGGTTGAAACCTAAAGTGGAACCTATCTTTCAAAGAGGAACAGGTCAAAGGAGTTAATGGCTAATGTGTGACTTAGAGCTAATTTCAAGGAAAGAATATGGAGTGGTGCTGCTATTATTTCCTGATTTTTTTCTCATTCTCCTTTTTTCTGATCTCATCTTATGCAGAAGATAAAAGTTCTTTACTAGGAAGACAAGCAGAAAAGAAAATAAACTAAGAGGTGACATCTCCAATCTGACAACTGTACCTGATATAAACATCTATACATATAACAGTGATTTCTTAAAAAAATTATGACCCACATGCAATTATTCCCCGGTATTCTAAATACAAAGTTGCAGGATTTTTTTCTAATTTGTCCCTGCTATAGTAAATAAAAGGGCCGCTACCATTTCTGCCTCCAGCAATATCAAGAATGTAGTGAACTGAAAAGACACAGGCTGTTCAAGGCAGATGAAATTGGGCCCCTGTGTAACAGAGACAGAAAATCTGCAAGTTTGTTATGTCCCTTCGAACAAAAGTTGGCCACAATGAGAGACAATGTACTCCATTTTGGGCTCTGGTGTAGCTCGTTTTGTGCTGGCTCAGCTGCTGGAAAGGAGCCACAGGGTTAGATTGATCACCCCGTGTGGAATACACCTCACAAGAAGGATGTAGCATATGTTTGGCACAATGACCCCACACTATTCCCTTGATTGGGGCAGAGGGAGGGGGCAGAACACTCCACTATTCTGTCTGATCACATTCGAAGCCACAGTAAATTAGAGGGACTTTCTGAGGTGTGTTAATTTATACTGGAATGGGGAAAGACATGGACTTAGTGTCCAGGAGGTGTAAAAAACAGTTTTCTCTGGTCCCTCTTCCTTACTCCTGGACTGCATCTTCTGACAACTGAAAGCACTACAGCAGTCACCATGGCTAAACCATTTTATTGCTGTGAGACTCTTCAAGATGAGGAAAATCATGACTATCCAGTTAGGTTCAGAGGAGAGTACACTTCAACCATATTATGCTTTGAAACTCTCCTATGAAGCTACAGATGATTTTGTCTGCCTGAGAAATCCTCTCTATGAAAAGGAGAGAATTACCTGTCTCTGTAATGGTCTTTGAGATCTGTGGTCGAAAAGGACATGTGCCAGTTATAAATTGCTGTTTCTTTCTGTCACTCTCTGCCCAAGGTTTGCTTTGCATGTAGAATTCAAGCAGCTCCTTGTTTTGCAAAGAATGTGGCTGAGAGGAAGGAGCTAGCGATGGATTAGGATTTAGGAGAACTTCACTTTGCCACAGGCTTGCTGTGGGACTTACAGATTTTTATCTCTTGGTGTTTCGGTTCTCCATATGTAAACTGAAGATAATGATGCTCCTTTTGGCTTGATCTTTGTCCTATTTATTTAGTTCCTGGGGGCAGTGATCATCTCTTGGTATGTATAACACCTACCACAGAGAAGCTCATTTAGGGCCTCTATATACTGCTATAAAATATCCATTAAATAATTATGTTATGGTAGGTATTGCCAAATGGTCTTGTCTCCTTATACTTCTAAAAATTTTTTCTTAATGTGCAGAAAAAGATTCAGTCTCAGAAATCTGCAAAACTTTTGCTTTGTGTAGAAGGCTGTATGTGCAACTGTGGAAAGAGGCCTCTCTGAGTAGCAGGAAGATTTACAGTCAGCTTTGTTCTTGACTAGAATGGATTCTTAAGACAGAATTGCTTCTGGAGGGTTTTTGAGCAATGGGGATGTGTGTGTGTTTCTGATCCTATTTAAAATGAACCTTGTAGGTAAACAAATGAATAAAGAATTATTGTCCTGCATGCTTTTTAGTCATTTTGTTGCTGGATTAGTATGTAGGTGTAAAACACCCAGATTCTCCCCACAGATGTTACTCTTCTGAGAAGCCAGTCTGCAAAATCTCTGTACATCTGATTCTACTCAACAAATTTGACGAGTAATGGGATCAGAAGAAAGGTAGTACATTTGGTTTGATGTCTATATGCAACTGCATTTAAATGTATAAAATCTTGTATGTTTTGTATTGGCAAAAAGAAGATAAGTCACTGAGATCTGCTGGGGATAACCAATTATGTTCTTTCCAGACAGACACATACCCAAATTCTGGGTAAATAAAATTTCTTGAACATAGTATTTTTTTAGCACTGGTAGTACCATACAAAAGCAGAAAAGTCAAGAAAAAGCAAGTCCAGATACTCTCAAAAGATTTGCAAGCCTTCTGACAAATTTTGAGCTTCTAACAAAATTGGTGAGTAGACACATTTCTTTGGGTTTATATTTTAGGTGAAATAATCATCTAACTCCATTGCTGAGCTGTGCCCTCAAGACACTAATACTACCAAACTTTATTTCAGTTGTGACCTCTGCTAGATGAAACTAGAGGAGTGTTTGATGTGTGAGTGTGAGTGCCAGTTACTCTGACACAAGAAATTGGCTGAAAATCAGGCCCAGAGTAATTATGACACTTTTACTTACCTACATTTTTTGTCTTAGAAACAAATAAACCCAGCTAGATTTAGGGAAAATTTTAACTGTTGTAGTCAAAGATCAAAAAGAGGGAAGTGATTACGTGAGGACAGGAGAAACAGGGCTGAAGAAGATGCTCAGCATTCAAATATGCCATTTTTTTTCTGTTTTCTCCTTCCTCTCCTCCCTGGCAGGAAATCTGCCCTGTCCCTTAAAATAAAGCTTTTTTTTTTTTTTTTCTTCCTTTCTTTTTGGTGGTTGCAATAAGACAACTCCAATGAAAGTGGTTGTNTTCCCTTCCCTTCCCTTCCCCTTTGATGTGTTGTGCTGTACAGTAACATTATTGAAACATATTGTGAGCGCTTCCTTTTTTGATACATCCTATAACACATCTTAACACTTAAATTGCTTGGCTTATCCTAAATACACTTCT
This sequence comes from Scopus umbretta, assembly GCA_013400535.1. Taxonomy (NCBI): domain Eukaryota; kingdom Metazoa; phylum Chordata; class Aves; order Pelecaniformes; family Scopidae; genus Scopus; species Scopus umbretta. The sequence goes on along the minus strand of VZTL01050704.1, from coordinate 52,629 downwards.
AAACCTGCCAATAAGCTCTAGAGTAGCTCTTGCCAACCGTTCAGACACACAGAATCCTGCAATAATTTAAACAGCATCTTATTCTGCTCATACTTTCTCTCCATTTCTATTAATTGCAAGAGTCAGAAATTAGCAATGACTACTTTATTCCAGATTGTGTGTGTGTTGATTTTAGGGATCACTATAACCAAAGATAGGGACACTTTGAAACAGGAAAAATAGCAGAATCTGTGGTAGGACCTGCTGAAGACTTGGATGGTTTTATTTACATGTATTTTAATCTAAATTTAACTCTGGATCTTGACATTTAGGTTTATGAAAGTGTTAACATCTGCAGAAAGATTTTACTGAAACATAAGGTGCATTCAGTGTTTTCTTAGGCATCCTTGTTTCTGCGTGAATTTAGTTCTTTTTAATGACATCAGTTAAAAATAAGAAATTGTGTGCCACAAAAAATAGTCAATCATTTAAAAAGTAATTAAAAGTGTACACATTTAGATTGAAACAACAATGAAGAATAAAGTACACGGGAGAGATTCAAAACATGGCATTAGTATAATGCACTTAGTGCACTGTAAATGCTTTGCTGCTTCTGAAATTCCCTAACAAGGTGAGTGAAACTATTCTAAGAACACTATTATCAAGAGACACCTTTGAACTGATCTATCCTGAAGAATAACCCCCAGAAAGATAAGGTGAGGAGGAAGGGAAGGAGAAAAAAAAAAAAAAAAAAACAGGAAAAAAAAAAAAAAAACCAACCAACTTTCATATGTTTGTTGGCCACACAGCACAGCTCCGGCTTCTGAACATTTTTCCCCAATTATTTTTGTAAAGTATTGATCGCAATTTAATTTTGCAGTCCCAACATGAGAGGCGCTTCATGCTGAAATGTCTCACAGGAGATTGTAATCAGGGTCTAGCCTGAAGGTGAAGCACTAGTACATAGGTTTTACTCTATTCCTCCACTCTTCATCAGTTCTGGGATTGGAGCAGAGGGCATTCTCAGGCAGATTAATTTTTGACGATGGGATCGATGGAAGATGTTTTTTCCTCCTGACATTGAGTCATCTAATTTGCTGTTTATCTTTGGCTTATTGAGTTTCGAGCATTGTTAAATCATACCTTTCAGCTGTTTAATTTCAGATGTGAATTTTGCATTCCCCTCTTGTACTTTGGCATAACTCTTTTACCTAAAATGAGCAGAGTGATGGGCCTTTTTTGACACCAGGTTACTGCTTTCGAGTCTGTTAAGTACTCCAAGGTAATGTTATAGTACTTTCTGGCCTTTTTTCTTTGCTTGTGGCCATAGATCAGATCATCTCTAGGGAAATCATTACTTGCCATCATTATTATCCCTAGCACCTTCATCTATTCTCCCTTGTTTCCTGACTCCATTGCTTGATGAAGTGCCTACTTGTGAGGACACCTTTAACTCAGGTCTAATAATTAACCCCTTCATTGCTCAGGCTGGTTCATTTTTTGTTCCCTTCCTCAATAAGTTGTGATCTATGAGTTTAGCTTTTGGAGCAGCTCATAATAACAGCACTCTGGACTTGCCTGTGAAGCTTTTTTTTTCTTGGGGAGGCTGTGGTTTTTTCCCCCTTGTTTTCATTTTAGTAGCAAAGTGAACATTTTGCCAAATATATTGCTAATTATAAATAAAATGCTTTCACTCAGTGAAAATTTGCTTTACCTAACCTTTGCTAAAGGGTAATACATTATTGCTTTCCATTTCATGGGGAATCCTCTAACCTTGGCCCAACTCTGAACAGTCTATAAAATATTCTTTCAATTATTAATTTTTACTGACTCAACATATATGCGTGTAATTATAAATATTTGTACAATGTGTTGACTAGTAAAAGGTGGCTAGAAGCAGTAAGTTATCTTTCCATGGGAGGCTGCTAAACTATCGTACATCACACTGGCTTCAAATAGCTCTTTTGTAATAATCAGATATTTTCATTTTATATTACCGTTATCTTAGACTGAAGGCCAGAATGGGGCTAGTTTGTTTACTATATGATGGTTCAGAGAGACATTATGAGGGGTCTATTCCTCCTGTTCAGAAGCTCAATGCGACTGGTTCTTTCATTCCTATCATGTATGCATGGAGTATCTATCACAGTCACAATGGTCCTATGAATTCCATAGGAAGCAAAGGGTTGAATCACGCCAGTTCTTATTTCTGCCCAAATCTCCCAGGAAATGACATAACCTTCCAGCTTGCAGCATGTCTGCTGGGTTCTGCTAATACAACACACCACCACAACCCTCTTTTGTGGTCTGTGACCACAAGATGTAAATATACTGTAGGGGTATATAAGTGCTATCTCAGTGATGGGTGTTGCAGTTCAGAGCTCCTCTATGGAAATCTTAGCTCCTGAAGAAACGTACCAGCTGACATATATGCCTAACTTTGCTCACAGCCCTGCTAATCTAACCCACAACTGACTCGGAGGAGAAGGGAGTTTTACTCCTGTCATGTCATTGAACTCCTGTTGGCTCACTGGTTCCTTTGCCTGTAAAAGGGGAAGGACCGTAGTACCATCTGGCCTTTTGATCCTTCCCTTTGACCCATGTGGGTCCTGTAGTCCTTCACAGTAGTGACTCCACTAGAGCAGCAGCAGGAGTTCATCTCTGGCAGACAGAGTAGTGTGCCTGCACCTTGGCACACAGCCCAACCACCACAATTAATGTTGTGACGGTTCTGTCACGGGCAAAGGGACCCCATAGACACTATTGGTATGTATTTGTATGCATAACAATGTGTATGTGTATATATGAATAAATATATATATACACAAGCATACATATTATACATATTCATAATGGTCCCTATACCGAAAATAAGGTCTTCTGTCCTGTTTGTTCTAGGTGTTTCCTTCTACCCATTTTAATTCATATCACTTCCAAAAGTTTTCATCTTTTGGGCAGAAGACTACCCATTTCACCTTTGAAAGGTAAAAACCTCAACTCACACTGCTTAAAGTTTGAGTAGAAAGCATTTTGGCCCATTTATGTGAGAAAAGTTTTCAATATACTTTCATTTTTTGCAACTAACTGACATTTCCTTACTTCAAGGCACTTAAAAATTTAAGATGAGGGGCTCACTTGGGCATGGTTTTCCATATAATAACAATGAAATGGTGATGAAAACCAAAAATGCTAATTTAAATGTTACAAAGTTAAATTGAAAAGCTCATAGATGTAATATTAAACTTCATTGAAATGTTATTTTTATGGTGAAAAATAAAATATTAGTTTGCATGGCATCTTTAAATATAAATAATTAACATTTTATGCCTCTTAGAAGAGGGCTGTGTATACAACACACAAGTATAAAACACCGTGTCGGGGATGAGATGTTCTAAGGCAAGAATTTAGCCTTTTTTTCTTTTTTAAGAACATAGTATTTGGAAATTAGCATATCGCAGTTTGAAACTGTATCAAGCGCCATGGCTTTAGCTAGCCTTTAACTTTTAGAGGTCTAGACAAGACTTAGGATGAGGCATGTTTTATCTCACTTTGGAGTGCCTATGGTATTCCCATGTCTAGTCCCAAGTGGTGCGTCCCAAATGTTTTGCAAAGCATCCATCTTTTGGGCCTTGGCTGTCCATGCAGCCCCTTGAATGCCACCTTCCCCAACTGCTCACTGCCAGCAGCAGCTCAGTCCCTTCATGGCAGGGGAGTGGAAGTAGCTGTAATTACTGGCTGCAGGTGTAAATGCTTGCTCCCTTGCCCTGAGGGAACTGAACCATAGCCATGATTAAAGGTAGTTAGCAATCCCTAATGACTACAAACATGCGGAGCTGATAATTACAACTACTTTTCATTCCGCCACCCGTGAGGACTGACCTACTGCCAGCAATAAACTTAGTGAGGTTTTTTTTTTTTCTTAAGTTTTTTCCCTTTCTTTTCAGACTTCAGTTTTTTAATTTTTTTAAAATTCCGTGCGTTTTTTTTTTTTTTTTTTTTTTTTTTTTTTTTTC
>VZTL01050704.1:27107-48621 GCA_013400535.1 Scopus umbretta | reverse complement strand
TTTGTTAGTTTTTTTTAATCCTTCTTGACCCGCTTTGAATTCGTTGTGAACAATGTTATGAGAAAGACTGTTGTAAAGGATCCAATAGTAGCTGGAAAGGGGACAATACTGGGTAGAGAGGAAATCTGACCCAGTATGGTGACTTTCTATATTCCAATTTGTGCCAGTCATATCAATTTGTACATTCCTTTGATGTTATCAAACCTGTGAAACTCTAGCTAATATTACTTTTCACATATTAAAGTCAATTATGAGCTTATATATCCTGCTGCTTGATGGCCTAAATGAACATATTCATGGTATCCACAATAAGAAGAGTCGGGTATTTGATTATAAATCAAATAAGAATGTTCCTATCATTAGGCTCTGAGACTGCCTTCTCTGAAAAAGAAAGATGTGCAAGTTCCATAAAATGCTTATCTATTAATCAATTGCATTAAAATACAATCCTCTTTGAAGATATGGGTAAAGGGCAGGGTAGCTGCAGCAGCAGGATTTTTCATTCTGCGATAGAAGGGCGCTCCCCAAATCTGCAGCCACTGGTTTCTGGCACTGTTACCATTATTCATTTTCCCAGAGGACACATCTGTTCAGAGCGTCTACTGTCACCTGTGTAATCCCTATTTATGACTGTTGGCACAGAAATACCAGTCTTCTTTAAAACTCATTGAAATCTTTTCTCTCTGCCTTCACGAAAAGTTAAAGGCTAATTAAGGAAATGCAAACAGGAGCTTCTTCTGAGCCTTCAGTAACAACATAACAGATTGTAACACGAGGAACTGAAGAAGTGAACATGCACTTAGTCCCTCTGGCAAAGGAGAAACAAACTAAAAAACATTATGATCTTTTTGGCATTTAAAAAATATCCTTTCTTCCTTTCTATATTGTAACATATAAAACCCAAGATCAATAATGCAGAGCCACTGTTAAAAAAAACCAAACAAACTACAAGATGCTCCAGTTAAAATATCTCTTAACTGGCTCCAGAGGGGCAGAGTCATCCCTTGTCCTCTTCAGCTGGAGCAATTCTGACCAAGAGGTGAGGTTTCAAGTATGGTAGTGAAGCCAAGCTGGAAAAAAAAAAAGGAGTGGAAAGGGGATTTCAAGGTTGAAATGTCTGTACAGCAGACTCCTTTGAGGCAAGCATAAAACAATCAGTCAGGAACTTTTGCATGACTTGTTTTTTTGACAGAGTAGAACTGATTTCAATACTGGACTAAAGATTTGCTCTGCAAATAATTATTGTATATGATCCCACTGTTGGGGAGTTTATTACTTGAATGCTAGGTTGTGGGATAATCCTGTATATTTGAGGACAATTCTGTACTATCCAATCCTGGGAGAAGCAGGACCTTTGCCGTGGTCTGTGATAAGGGATTCCTCTGAGTTAGATTTTCACGGGTATTGACTTATGTGATTTGGGGGAAACCCTTTCACTTCCTTGATGATGGTGATTCCTCCCTCACCTTTCCTCCCTATTCTTTCTTCTGTTAACTCTTTGTGCCCAGAACTTTTTTACTGGTGGCTGAATAATGCAAAGACCCAGTTTTGTGTGGGTCCTTTGCATATGTAAATCCTATTGCTAATAGTAAATTATAGAAATATGAAATTCTGGGGAAAAAAATCAAACAACCCCACACACTCCTTTAGATAATTTAGCTGCAGCTTAGGTAACTCAGACAATACAAGACTTCGTTTTTCTGTCTGGAAAAAAATACAGGACTGGACTGCACAGTCTGAGTTTTTAAACGTGAAAATTATGATCATTAAATCTGTGATTTGAAAATGTGTCAGCAGAAAGCAGAGAATGATATGGATACGTTCTGAGGGTTACTGCCTTAGGGTCAATTGAAACAAGAAGATCTATGGGGCACAACAGTGGAAGGAGCAAGCAATTTCAGGTGTAAATATGCCTGGGGCTTGTCTAACTTCCATTAAAATAAAAAGTTTGATAGCGCTAATCATTTCTGTCCCTTTACATTTTAAACAGCCGCTGGCATTGCCTAAACATTTTAACTGCGTGCTGGCAGAATTGTGGGCTTGCTAGGAAGAGACATCAGGAAGGGTGATAAAGGGTAGAAAGCAGCACAGGTGCAAACCTGCATTATCAGGAGAAAGGGTCCAAATGACTAACCAGAGGTCAAAAAAAGGAACAATTACAAGCCTCTGAGTTTGCACCAGGAACAAGTACCTTTCTCCCAGCATTTTCAATTCTTGTGAATGAAACTGTGAGAGGTACTCATGATGGCATGCCTCTCTGGGCTGTAAGGGTCAAAACCCCATCTGAGAACCCATGAGGCACATAAGTGCGCTTTGACAGATGAGCAAGGCTGGACGTAGTACTGCATTTTACCCCTTTCTCCCCAGCAGCCTGCCCCTCATCTCTGCCTTGTGTTACCACAGAGGCCAAATGTCACAGCAGTGGGCAGATATGTGCCTGCACCTCAGTAGCCCCATTCAAGCTGCAGCGCCTTACTGTCAACCCACCTTCACTGACGGCTTAAGCTAATGGGCTGTCTGTGGTTAGAGGACTGTGGGATGAAGGCAGAGGAGTTTGCCAGGGACAGAAAAAAAAAAAACTTGAGCGGCTACAGCAAAGTCTGTCAGAGGTTGGTTTTGAAAGTCCTTGTTTTCACTGACTTGCTTGCTTAAAGGCTAAGATGCTCTAAGACTACTAAAAGTGAAATTTCCTATTTTTGTATTAATCTGATTGTACTCAGTTTTTGTATGTGAGTTCTTGCTGGGTTGCTTTGCTGCTTGTAGAAATAGGTTATTTTGCAGTTCACAGATATGTGTGGATTAGTAATACCTAATGGACTGAAGTCTAATTGGAGAGAGAGATATGTGCATACAGGAGAGAAGCCTCAAGGAAGACCATTTTTCAGTGTCTTTAAGAGAGATCAGGGGCCACGATAACTTATCAGAGTAGGTTTTCAACTCTAAAAATGTACATTCAACTTTTGACTATGGTGTTGAGTGAAAGTCAGTTTGCCATGGCTTGAGCTGGCTTCCAATTGAGTTATTCAGAGACCTTCCTTAACACGCTGTGAGCTTTGACTAGCTAAAAAGATTAGCCAGGGCTGTGGCAAGCAATTGATGTAGAATGGCAGAGGGCTGCCTCCTGCTATCCGTTATTCTTCCCAGAGGTAAAATCCTATCTCTGCTGCTGTCACCAGCAGCACTTCTTTTGATTTTAGTGAGAATGAATCTGATTTATGTGGGCCTTCTGTATGATCAGAGATGTGTCCAAATCAAGTCTCTGTAGCTGATTTTTGGTCTATCTGAATTAGTTAACTAATTATGAACAATAACCAAAGAAAGAACAAATGTCAATGTTCAGATTTTCCAGCTTGGGGCTGGGGTGAGAATGATGTGTGGATATGGCAGGAAAAATGGAATGTAAACAGGCTTTATTTTTTTCAGGGAGATAGCAGAAGGAGTTTCTTTTAGGGGCGATGCTACATAGTGGGCAATACTGTTCTAACAGAATTAAGTCATCTCTCTGGGGAAGGTAGAGCCAGGTGAGAGAGCAGGTGAAAGAGAAAGATTAGCTATACTGGCTACTCTTATGTACTCCAAGAGAGCCAAAATGTGTTTGTTCCCAGTGATCTTTGTCCATAGTAGGTTGGACATAGAGGACCCACTGAAAATGTGGTATGGGCTCCATTTTGTTTAGTTTTCTTTTTGCTAGGGACCATAAGGAAACACAGCTGTAGCAGGTCTGAAGGTATCATCTTTTTAAATGACAGCTGCAACATTTTCTTCTTCTGTGAATTTAGCCTTAAGGATCTTACTCTCTCTTTCAGATCTTTCAGATCATATCTCATCTGCTTCTGCTTTGTGTAATCAGCCAATTAATAATGGCTTGAGAAGCAGGCAGGGATAATTGGCATACACTTTGTAAAGGAATAATCGGGAATGTGAAAATAAATTGTATAGATTGTAATTGTTTTCCTTGCCTCTCATTCTTTTGCACCATATTAGTCCTTGTAGTACCTCAGGGACGAATATAATATAAGATGGCCATTCTGGGTCAGACCAAAGTTCTCGTCTAGCCAAGTCTCATTCCTGTCTTTGACATGGCCTACTAAAAGGTGGTTTAGAACTGTGATAAGAAAAAGTAAAGACAGAACAATCCTTTTCCAGTACTTCTCTAATATCCAGCAATTAGTGTTTTAGAGAATTCCTAAGCTAGAATTTGTATATATTGCTGTTCTCCTGCTTAGGTATTTTATATGCTTAGCTGGCGCTGTTGCAAAAATCCAACAATTACTACCCTCGTGGATCCTGTGAGGTAGAAAAGTGGCATATTATCTCCACATTATGGATTTTGAACTGAGGAGCAGAGAGACTTGAAATGCCACCATCTAAAAATAGATTAGAGCTGTTACAGTTCATTAGCACAATAAAAACTTTGGAACAAATTGATACCCAGCCTGCCCTTAAAAATCCAACCTCTCTATAAACTTCCTATTCCAGTACCACATGATGAGACAAGGGTGACTGCAACACTGAAATTTTATGATAGTTCTGTGTTGCTTCACTTTCCCAGTAAATGCCAGCAACAAGATCCTATACAGTATGACTTCAATTACAGAGTTGCTTCCAGGTGACTTTCAGACTCCAAGATCAGGTACGCCCAGTTAAAGAAGGAAAGGTGTATGGATGTGTGGGATGTTTATCAGAAATTTGAGGATTGTTTAAAGGGATTTTCAGGTTGTTGAAAATGTCAATAGCTTGTGACATTATGACACCATACTACTAAAATAAGTAACTTGTAGGTTAGAAGGACTTTGGATAGATGTGAGTATATATGCCAGGAGGTCTAAGTTGAAAGCAGGCAATATGCAGGAGGTCTTTTTGATCACTTGGACTACATTGCCTTGGCACAGTCCTGCTACTCTGTCTGTGGAAGGTATCCAGTGCCCTGTCCTGCTTAACTAACTTGTGGCCCTCTCTATCAGTATTATTTTAGCATCTCAAAATCACTAATGTATTTGTCTTCATGCCACTTTGAAGATGTAGCAAGGGCCTGAGCACTATTTTCTAAATGGACAGAAACTTAGAGAGAATAAAGTCCACACTGGTGGATCCAGGTGTGCACAGCTAATACCACAATGTCTAACCTTCAGGTACCGGGCTCTAGGGTTAACATGTGCCCCGAGTGACTAGATGGTACTAAACTTGACTTTGAGGAGAGACGTGTGCCTTGTATCCTGCTCATTTCACAAGCTAACATCCCTGTCTCCACTTGACCTTCATAGCATGGGAACCTTGCCTCCAGGTAGATCTTCCAGCTGGCCATACAGAACACAGCAAAGGTGATTCCCTTTTTTTAAGAGGACTTTGAGGGGAAGAGAGTGAAAAGGTCTATTATAACGCTCCCAAAATAAACTGGGATCAGAGGCCAAAGCAGAAGTTTTCCTTACTGCTACAGTCTGAGCAGTGATATTTTATCACTTACATGATGATTGAGAGACTGTAGGAACAAATGTGAGGCTGTAATTCTAAATTAAAGACATTTGGTAGGCATTTATCTTGCTTTATCTTTTTTTTTTTTTTTTTAATAATATGCACTCATTGTCACAAGGCTACTGTACTCCAGAAAGGCATTTTGCACAATGAGTACTGAAATGCTCTGTTTTAACTTCAAAGAAAAAAATCAAAATACTTTTATAGCTATTGCTACATGATTATTGTTCACAGCTCATATGTTTGGTTAACTGTGTGGCGTCTGGTTTGGATACTTAGATATTATACTGCAGTCGTGAATGGCTAATAAATCTATGTAGTAAGTACCTGAAAGTTCTTACTAATGTAACTGTAAGAGTTAAAAGGTCTATATTATTTTTTCTTATTCTGTTCTTCCAGAAAGCTGGTTATGATACAAGCAGTGTATTGGTTGGATGCAACTGATAGAAGTTTTAATGATTTTGATATGAAGAAAGGCTTAAACAAATGTTCTATATTTTGAATAACAGATAAAGATGCTTAGAAATACTTATGGATAACATAGGATAAAAAAGAAGTTTCCTGAAACCAGAAAAATGTTAAAAATCTGGTATTTCTTTCCAGATCTGTGTATTCAGTTAGATGAATAAAATATGGATGCATATTTTCCTTTAGTATAACAGTCTATTGATAGGGTTTTTCATACCCATTATTTTACATATGTGTCTCCTCATAACAACCACACTGTTGGGAAGAACATAAAGAAAAATAATCTCATTTATATTCCTGTAGACTGTAGGTAGAAAGACTACTTTTCTGCATTGGAATTTAGAGACACTTTTGTGAAAGGAACCACAGACTTGTATATGACAAACGAGTACAACTTGGATCCCAGCTGGATACAAAGACAAATCCATAGATTGTACTAATGTTGGTGCTTCTTGCTCTTTTCCCTGCCAACTAGTCTGCTTATGTATTTTATATAAAAGGCAAGTCAAAGTTTATGGCGAGATTTAAATCCTCATGTCCCTGATATCCTCATCTTGGCATCTATGGAAAGATAGCATCAGGACAGGGAAACAATTTGTCATCTCAGTGTCGTTTAGTTTGGATTAAAAACACCGCTAAATAGTTGGTCTTCCAATACAGATCTTTCTTGTTATTTCTCAATGGCACAGCATATCACATTGCTAAATGTAAATTGATCTGGGCCCGTTTTTCAAAGTAATTTGACAACATAGTTTGATTTTGCTCTAACATAATCTAGAAACTGTTTCCCAGTAGCGGGACAAAGGGAATGTGAAGAAACTATTATACAGAATTCCTTGCAATTTGCTCCTTTCTTACAATACCTGTCATATTTTGCTTAACTATAGCAATCTTCCTAGGTTCAAAAGCTGTACTTAAATGTATTCAGTGATTACATGAACTGTATGGATTTCATACATTAGATGAGACTTTGCTTAGAATACTAATGTAATGTGCTTTACAATAATGCAGTGAATCCCAATTTGGTTTTGATTGCAATAATCTGGAGTCAAACGTGCAAACCCTTGCTAATTTAAGTTGATTTTACCTTTATCGTTTTGCATATTACATGATCTAGAGCCACACAAACAAAAGCTTGTTTGGACTTACCGTGCTTTCCTTTTCAGAAAACAGAATTCTTTTTAATTAAAAACACTTTAAAAAAATCAGTATGTGTAATTGCTAACACCTGCTATGTGTTACTAACAGATGTTTCTTACTTACCTAAGGGAACTGTTATAATTACACTATAAGCTTATTGGAATGGCATTTAACCAAGATAGTTTAGGAACTTTAGGTGGTGACTTTGTGTTCTTCTATTCATCTCTCCTCTAAAAAACTTTAAAATAAAAAAAACCCGAAACAAAACAATCAACCAGTCCTCCTCACTCACCTCCCCAGCTCATGTTCACCAAACACAGTTCACCACAATGAAGCTTTGGATGTTCAGCCTCTCCTTGTTCCTCTGCCCATCCCTTGAGCATCAAGGAGTTTGCATGTGTTGCTCCAAGCGTAGCACTGGAGTCTGTCTTTGCAAGACCCAGGATGGGGCGGTTGTGTGAGGTCTTATGAGTCAATGCTAATCGTGGGGTTTGAGGAATGCAGACTTAGTTACTGCATGATCTTGGGCAGCCCACTTAATCTCTATGCCTCCGTATTCTTCTCTGTGATACACCGGCAACGTGGCCTATTGGGAGGCCTAAGTCAAAGGTATTTGCCCAGGGCTCTGAGATCTTCAGGTAAAAGTAGAGGTCAGTACAACTAGTTCTGAGTGTTGTCCTGTCACCAAGACCTTGCAGTCTGGAGGCAGGCTGGCCCTGTGGGCACTGCAGAGGTCTGCTGGCACGGCAGGTTGCAGGAGGTAAGGTGGATTCCTGCGTCTTCAGACTCGACTGCAGAGCAAGACGCTCCGTGTTCTCCCTCTGCATCTTCATTTATGAAACTAATCACACAATTACCTGCAGGCATGTGTTAAATATGACACTGGTCTCTGCAAAATAATGGGCCAATTGCAAACAATGAATAAAGAGAGGCAGCTCCATTTATAACTGCTGTTTCAACAGAGCTGTGTTGTAATCAAAGTGATCTGAGGGTGACTCATTAATTAATTGATGTTCTTTTTTATTATGTGCTATTGAGTTAATGAGTAATTTGTGCTAGATAACTCTCTGAACACACTGATTACGTGAGATATTTTCTGGGGCTTTCATACCAGTGACATGCTGAATAGGTGGAATATGGTATTTGCTTATGTATACTCATTATTAGCAGGTTCAGGATGAATATAAATCAGCAGAAGGGCATTTTAAAAGGTATTAGATACATGCAACCCTCACTTTAAGGCTTTAAACAGATACTCTTCAGCTTTTAATGCCTTAAATAGTATTAAAATCACTTCCTTTATAATACTTCTATCACCCGCAATTGGCAGCTTCTAGAAAGGGTGCCTACACAAAAGATTTTTACTGGGAGCATGTTTGTGCTAATGGCCTATTACCTTGCACATATTGTATTTTGGTTTCCTTTTGCAAAGTACTGAGTGAACAGTAAACAGGTTTGGTCTGCATCATTGGACTGAAGTAGGAGAAATGTATTAAGTGAATATGTAATTGGCTTTTTTTATCTAAAGTGGTATTTAAAAGAATAAAAACACTGTTCTTATATACAGTACACAATTTGCTTTCTGTAGTTTGAGTTGTTAAAGCTTTTGCTTTATTGAAACCACAACATCTCCAATGCCATAGGAGTTTTTTATTCATTAAACAACAAATGGCTAAATTGATAATTTAGTCTGACAACAGCAGCACAGTGGAAGCTTTCAGAAGAATCAGCTAAATGTATAAAATTATACCCAGCAATCACTACAGACCTTCATTTTTGACAAGATTTGTTCTAGGTACAGATGACTGTAAACTACCTACTGCTGAGAAAATTATAAGAAGCTGCTGTATATTGCGTTGAAAAAAGCCTTTAAAGTACTTTGTACAGGTGAAACCTTGCCCCAGTCCCTGTTTGTTTGTTTCTTTTCCCCACAGTCTCCCTTCTCACTGACCACTTTTCAATCTAGTTTCCTCAAGTCATTTTAATATGTAGGCAATTAGGAACATTTGAGGGGTTGCTGGATGATTTTTCTTTATTTACATTACATGAGCATAAATTTCAGCATTTCGGGAGGGTAGGAAGAGGCAAGAAGGTGTGCTTTAAAAAAACAACCTGGAAAATATGTTAAGCAAGATAAAAATACAATTATGAAACAGATCAACTTTTAGCCCTGGTCACTGCTTCCGCAGAATCCAGGCTGTCTTGATTCATCACCAGTCGTGGCAGATAACAGACACAGCAGGCTATGGTTGGCAGAGGAGCTTTCTACAGTTGAAAATCAAGGTTTGATAATTTGTACTTTTCCATGTGGCTTAAAAAACAGCAACCCAAGAATAATAGATTTTTGAAGTTATTGTTGTTATTATTATTATTTTTGTCTGGCTAAACTTAGGGATTTGTACAGATAGAGATAACATACCCTAAAGATAAGAGATACAATTGGAAACATTCTCGCCTGGCAAACGAGCATACACTGAGCAATGGTCACTAGCAGAACATTTTGCTGTATGCAGACAGAGCACGCTGACACACACAGTGATGGAGAAGGAAACCTAAGACAGGTAACTAAAAGCAGCCCAAAGGAATGGTCTAGGCCTCTGTCAAAAAGAACAATAAAGCAGCCTGGCGGATAATCTCTCTTCAATATTGGCTTCTGATATTATACTTTATTGGCATTGTAAATGTTTCCATTAAATATTTCAACTCCCAGTTATTATTTTAACAGCCAGGCAAGATGGAAGTTTGGAATACAGGAAAATGTGTAATCGATCCTTGACCTGTGTCAAATGTAAGTTTATACTGTATCCTCTACATAAAAAATTTAGATATGTGTGTGAATAAGACATATGAGCTTAAAGTGCTCAACGCAATGCCATACCATAGCACTTCAAACAAGCATGTCAAAGTTTCTTTATTCTTACATCAGTTAAGGTTGATAGAATGGTGAGACTGTTTTTTTCTCCATACCAGGACCACCCTCTTTTCTCCATTTTGAGCCTATGTCACAAAACACACGCATGCACATATGAGTAACATGGCATGTAACAGTAAGACACTATTTGCTCATTCCATTCTCTTCATTTACCCCAAAGAGAGCTGAGCAGTGGCACTTTGTGGTAATGAGAGAGTGCTTTAGCATTTACAGCTCTATTAGTGTGTAGTTGCCTTCATTCCCAACAAAGTGTTCTACAGACTTAGTTGGTTTTGGTGTTCTCCTGCGTCAGATCTGTGGTTACCTAGTGCACATACAAAAGCTCTCCTTCTCCCAGAATGTCCTAATGCTACTAGTAACATTTGCATGCATAGCTCTTGGTTTTCTGAAGAGCCAAAAATGCTTTACAAAAGCAGTGTATGCATTAGCCCCACTCAACAGACAGGGGCAACTGAGGCACAGAGAAGTTGAGTGACTTGCCCAAGCTTACAGCAAGTCAAAGACAGAGCCAAGGATCCTTCTTTCCTGTTCCCCAGCCCTATTTCTGAACCAGGGATTTCTATCCAGTCTGCAGTCTACTTGTGGAAAGCAGAAGAGAGAACTTTCTGGCTTCTAACTGAAAGCCACAACAGGCTGGAAGAGAAAATTGAAATTGGAATCAAAATAAGATAATATGATTCTTCCCTTTCTGGCCATTCCTCACCTTCACAGAAAGGACAACTTGTTTATTGCACTTGAAGTAGATCTGGAAGAGCCTAATAGTACCTCTGGCATCAACTGCTTCATTATCCCAAAGACATTAAGGGATTGTGGAAGGGAGTGGAAGGGAGACTTGTGCTCAAGGTTAGGAAGGAGGATAGCCCACAAAACAGGGCTAGATTTCATTTGAAAAACTATGTGGAGCTATTTCTTCTAATTAGCAAGAGCAGCCTGAGGAGTCGTTGCATTTCTTACTGCTCCTGTACAAGTTAAAGTCAAGTTTTGTGAGCCATGCTTATTTCTAAAAGGGTTCACAGCCAGAAACAAAACCACAGTGTAACAATAGTCATTAGAACTAAATATCCATTTCTAAGTCAAGCCACTGTGCAGTGTACTCCAAACCATACGCTAGACAAATTACCCTGCTGCATTACGAAGTTTCTTTCCCCATGCCCAGGAAAAACATGTTGAAACTGTGCAAAAGGACAGGACGAGCAGGGATGGACAGCACTCAACTTGAGCAGAGGTGAGGGTTCTTAGTGTAAATAAAAACAAGAGCTCAGCTTTATAGCAACATAGGGTATAGTGGGTTTCTTTTTTTTTTTTTTTCTTTTTTCCTTTTTTTTTCTTAATATTCTTTTTTTTCTTAATGTTCTTTTTAAAATGCAGGCTATTTTCCTGGTGAGCTACATAACAGTGGCAAAGAGAAAAGAATTAAATATGCATTTAACAACTTTTTAAACATTCATCCTGCTTTCCTTCGCCAAACACCTGTAAGCTCTGTCAGGGGCATGAGCACTTAGGGACATCCTGCTGATGCAACAGCTTCATGGCTTTAAAAACAGAGGTCCACCTCTCCTAGAAAATGGACTATATGCCAACAGTAGCTGTCAGCAGTGACTCCACCTCTGTCAAAAGGATTTTAATTGCCAGGATTGATGGGACAGACCTGTAAGATGTTGGCCTGGACAGCAAAGTACCTGTGCAGTCCAGTGTGGTAGCTCTCACTTTCTGTATTGGTATTTCAAAGTTTTGTCCCATCCATATCAGCATTTAAATTATTGTCAGTGTTCACTGAGGTGGGTAATTAGTAACCAGTCACTCTCCTAGTGTCAGCTCAGGGTCATTTTCTTAATGTAAATAGACCCTCAGAAGGGGCTGTTTACAGTGCCTTCTACTTTCACTTTTTTCCAGGGTTTGTTGAGGACACAGTCCCAGAAAACTTTAGGGTTAAGCCCTGATTTAAAAAAAAACAAAACAAAACAAACAAAAAACCCAAAGAAAAAAAAAGAGAAAGAGAGAGAGAGAGAGACCCCTCAAATTTTAAGAAATTTTAAAAATGTATATAAACAGAAGTCCTCTCCCTTCCCCTCCCCCAAATTAAATGATTTCAGAAAAATAACATATATTTTTTTATATATATATATATAAAATAAAGTACCCAGAGGCACTGGTTTGCATTAGGGCTTAATTTCCAGCTAAATTAAAAATCAAATCTAGGCATTTTGAATGCCTAAGGGGCACAAAGGCAGCACCCAAAATCATTAACTTTTGCACCTTTTATAATATATCCCAAACCGGTCAGATTTGTTTTTCAAAATTTTGTAGTAAAATAAAAGTGCTCTTTGAGGAAAATCTATGCAATTAAACAGCAGATGCTTAACCCCTTAAAAATAGAGGCTTATAACAGAAGTGCCGATAGACCCTTAACCATAGCATCATTAGCAGCAGGTGCTGCTAGAGTTATTAGTTTTCTAAATAGTTTTAATGTAAACAGTATTCTTAAGCTCTAAGTGTAGCATAATGGTTGGGATTTGCTCTTTAATGCTTTTTACTAGAAAGATACAGCTCATTTAAAATAGCTGGTAGATACAGAAAGCATAAATATACAGTAAGTTTAGACACTGATTGTACTAAATGCAACAATACAAAGAAGCAAACAGGAACACAAATGGTAACACAATAAAACTGTATTACATTTGTGCTTCAAATATTACAATACATTATATACAATAGTCCAAAATAAACATCTCATGCCAAANAAAAAGAGAAAGAGAGAGAGAGAGAGACCCCTCAAATTTTAAGAAATTTTAAAAATGTATATAAACAGAAGTCCTCTCCCTTCCCCTCCCCCAAATTAAATGATTTCAGAAAAATAACNGACCCAAACAAACCAAAAACCCCAAGAGCAAGCAAAAAGAATCCAGCTGTATGTACAGTACCTTTTTAATTAACATTCAACTCTGAACTGGAGCAATTTTCACTACATACAGATGCAGTCCGCCTTGTATTTCACGCAACCATTCTGCCTCCCTATATCTATGCTATTCAGTAGGTTCCTGTGTCATTTCTTATATACATGTTGAGCAAAAAAGATAAAAGGACATAGTGCTTTGTACTCTTAATGATGTGGCATCAGATCAGCGAACCTGGGGTGCATAACCTTCTTTCATTAAACCCTCCTCATAGTCTGTCTGGCACAGAATCATGTTGTTCTTCAGGAAAAATTTGTCTCCAACGCAAAATCTGAAATTACAACAATAAAGGGGGGGGAAAAAAAAGCAGTTTCAGGATGAATGATGTGATATGCTCTTACACATAAGTATTGGGCAACAAGTGTTCATGACTTCGTTGTACTGACTGCATGGCTCGCACCTCTGCTGTCCGCCTCAGCGCACGCAGACACGTGTGCATATATGTGAAATCCCAGCAGAGGAATTGCTCTGGTTTCAGAATTAATCCTGTGCTTTCAACAGAATCTAGTGCACTCAAGGCGCTTTTGCTTCTCCAGCCAAAGACTTCATCCAAAGCCCACCAAAGACTGTGGGAGCCTTGGATCAGGTCACTAGCACACAGATAAAACAGAATAAATATCCCAGGCTACTGAGTTGAGTGAAAAGTAAATGTCCTGCTTCATGCGAATCAGAAGGAAAACAAAGTGGTCGTGGCAGTAGGAGGCTCATCTGCGATACATTACATTTGTCTTGTGTAGGCGTACAGGTAAGAATTTCTTATTATATTGCAGTTGGAAATTTTATGACATTGATTTAAACTGGTGGTTCTGAGAATCTTTTCTAGCACACACACAACTTTACATGTATTGTGGTGTGAACTAGAGGCACACAGGCAGGTATGCAGAGAAACCTCCGCCCCCCCCCAGGAGTTGATTATAAATTTAGTTACTCATCTAACTACTCTCTCTCTTGTGGTATCAGTATACCTACCTTGTTATACTATTGTGTGCATCAGAATGATCTGATTGCTACAAAGTGCTACAGAGATATTTCATTTGATTTTCTCTGATGAGTAGGAAAATCACGTAACATTAATGCTGCTGGCTGGCTGGCTTCAAACTCCAAGCAAAGTAGGATTTCCCAGCTAAGCAGCATGCTTGAATTTAAGAAGGCTCTTCGCTGACACCCCCCTTACAAGCCTCCCCCCAAACCACCCCGACAAAGCCAGTCTTCTTGAAGATACTTAGGGAGCAAGTGAATAGGGCCAATGCATAGAAAAAGAGTTTCCCTAGTGACTGCCTTGGCAGGGTTACGTGCCTTTGTTTATAGTGAACTCTCCAGCTATAAAATATATTGGGAGGCACTGCTCACATTATTCCAATTAAAGTGAAAGAAAGTAACCTAAATGAACCCCTTAACACTGATGTGAATAAATGAAACCAGTTTCTACCAGCTAATTATGGATCTCACTACCTAAAGTATTGTTTAATGTGTAACGGATTATAATGTCCTTTTTTGTATAATTTCCAAATGGTGACATCTCGGACACAATTAGGGTCAGATATAAATGCTTGTGTTGTTTACGGTAGATTTAACAACAGAGTAGCTATGGGAATAGCTGTATATGTATTTAATTGTAACAATTTAACCTTCAAATAGCGGTGCCTGCTGTAGTTGACCCAGTAAAACTACGTAAATGACACAGGTTGACCCGCCTGACCTCTGATAGTGGTCTCTCTTTATCAGATAGTCAATTTCTAATGATGTTCAAGCAGAAATCTTGGTGAATTGTCACAGATTAAATTGTGTATTGAAAGCAGTCCTTTAATGTTTTGTGAAGTTGGAGGTTTAAATGAGTAGCAGTTGGACTGATTTACATTTGTGAAGATTGGAATGCTAGACAAAGAGTGAACCCATTTATTTTCCAACTGGGTAGCTTTGGAAATTTATCCTTATGCTAGCTAAATAGATAGAGGGAAAATAGTGTAATAAAAAAGTGGATTGAAAAGAATTAGCTCTGCTCTTAAAGGAAAATTGGTTTGTTTATTTGTGGACTTTTTTTTTTTCTGTAGGATTACTGCCTGCTGCTGATGATGATTGAAAATAGAGATTATGGAATGATCCCGAAGTCTTTAAGTTATTTATGGTCAAGACTCCTTTATAGAATTTACAGGTTCCTGCTATCCTTCCCACCCCAGTCCTGGTATATTACGCTACCAACAACACAAAAGGATTTTGAGTAGGTGTGTTGAAATGCAGAATTCTTGAAGCAAACAAGTTCTTAGGTGGTTTCTCTAGTTTCCATCCTTTGTATTTTTGTCCACTGACGACAATGCTGACAAAAATTCTTTTGTGCATTTTACCAGATTACGTAAAGGAGTCTTAACTACTGCTAATAGGTAAAAGTCGTTTTCCCAAAGAAGTAACGTTAAAAAAAAAAAAAAAAAAAAGTCCTTCTTAGTTTCCCTTAATGGAACATTCGGATTAACGTGGTCTGAAGCAGGGGAAGTTAGGTATTGTGACAAATCAGTCACCCCCTCACAGTTAGCCCAAGGATTACTGATGGGGACTGAGCGGAGGCATCCGGCCAGCAATGCCCACCACATCAGAGGGTTATTGCACAGCAGAGCGGCTCTCCCTGCGGGCCAGGCACCAGTGGGAGACACAACCACCTCTGCCTGCCCAGCAGAAAGCACTAATTCGGAACCGTGAATGTTATTCAGCTATGTATTCCTTTGTGTTCCAGTGTAATACAGAATTTAGCACACTTCTTTAAAATAATTAGTAAATTAAAAATACACGGCTGAAGTGAAATTCCCACGCATGACAATACTTTCACATATGACTTCTTGCAGGATTGCTTGCATCAAAATCCTGGCTGAAGGATTTTGTTTCTCAGCCCTCAGAGAAGTGCCACAGTTTGAATTAAACTATACCAGCTACACAAGGGAGTCAGGATGCCTTTCCCAATAAAAAGTGTCAATGCCTTTTGCTTTTGCTATGTTAATATGTCGAGCCAGAAGTGTTCTACCTATGTCTACATGGCATTTGACAGCTTTATGCATGGGTGGCTTTAAACATACACAGTTCCACAAATCATTTACCTTCCCAGTGTACAGCTGTCTTGCAGAGAGGCTGCCAGTGGCCTGTCGAGGTATGCTTGGCTGTGTGATAACCTGTGGGGTGGGGGTCTGTCTGCATGGTAGGACACCCTCTGGGTTCATCTGGGGCTGTGTTTGCATGCTGGGTGGTGATCCTCTGTGCCTTGGGGGAAACCTGTTACTTGTGATACTGATGGTCCAAATTCTGCAACTGTTTTTTTGTACTGTGCAAGTTCAGCAGCCGAAACACGTTGGCAAAGACTGATGGTGAGGCTTGCATGTGCCCCTGGGTATTAAATGTGTGAATATGCACTCAGTGGGTGACAAGAGGTAAGCACTAGGTGAAAAACATTTAAAGGTGGCATATAGCTCCTAAGTACAATGAGACCAGGCAATTAGATGGCTGAAATATGACAAATTCTGTTCATCCACACTTTCGATCCTATTTGACTCTCAAAAGCAGATTTAGCCTCCTTTGAAGTCAAAGAGCTAAATCTTGCAACTGCTTCAGATTGGTTTTGCACACTCTAGGACCTAAGCCTGCCTCAGCTTTAAAATGGAGGGGTAAATTCAAGCCTAGCCTTCCACCTGGCAAGTGGTTTTTTCATGGAATTGGCATAGGATGTAAATCAGGGCACAATTTGGGCACATATATCAAATAGAGTCAAGGAGCATATTGAGATGCCACTGGGTTAGGAGTATATAATGAGGCAAGACTATTACTCTTCTAGCAGGCAGATGGTAGTCTTCAGCCTTCCCTAAAACCCTCACCCAATTTATTTAATAGGCATGCAAGATGAACGGGGAAAAATATACAATAGGCTGCATTAACATGCCAGATTGGACTTACCACCATAAATTGATAATACTACTTTTGACACGACTGTGACATTAGTAGAATGACCATTATAATTAACCTACATCCTACAACTCCTGTCATGTTTTACAATGGCAAAAGGAAGGCCATTTATATTACAAAATGACCTCTGTTATCACCTTGTTTGGAAGGAGGTGTGCCTAGACTAATCACAAGAAGTATAAAACTTCCATTTTGAGAAATAGCTATTCCATTGTTCAGAACAGATATTTAAGGAGATCTCACTGCTGTCTGTCATCTTTTCTGATGTATAGGATGTATGTCAAGGTACCAAAGACTTCTTAAGAAAGTGAGAGAAATATCGCTGTGAACGAAGATAGCTGTGTGTGAAGTGCCTCCTCTGGTAATGTCAGATCTTTGTTGTTGTAGGAAGAAACAAAATCTGAAAGCATTTAATTGATTTCCTCTAGGATAAAGAAAGCTCAGGCTTACCCCACCCACACCCTTCTACTCTGCTTTGTGCACTCAGTGATGTAACTTCATCCTTTCCTCTTTTTTTTAAAGCTCCTTTGAGTTTCCACTATAACTCAAATGAATGTTAATCTATATGCATCACTAAGAGAACAAAGCCACTTTTTTACATCACAGTTCATCAGTGCACACCTATGGTTTACTAGTTCTAGGGTTCTGTCAAAATGTCCATTTATTATCAAAGACTGGAAAGTGGGAGCTGTGCCTTGATTTGCACATTCTTACCAGTGCGATGTAGTATATACACACACAGAATCCTAGTTCAGCTTACAACAACAAACCTCAACTTGGTGTGCTTTGCATTTACTATTTTTATAAAAGCAGGTAGGGAAAATGTATTAATTTTTGTTCTAAATTTAGAGACACTCAATGAAAATAAGCCGCATTCAGGTCTTCAGAATTTATAAAATGACCACTCATGCAAAAATCTAATGTTGGTGTTTGAAATAAGGATGTCCCTGGCATTGCATTCCCTCCCCGCCGCTTGACAGAGAACAAAGGCACCATTGTTTGGGCATTTTATAGTTTATACTGGAGGTAAGTGTTTACAGCTACATCAGGACAGTGATTTGAATGAGTATGTAATCATTTTCAGTTCCGTTCCCATTATAATAAAGGCCGTTTCGGATAGAAGGATGGAACAGTGGATTTAAATACCCTGCAGTGACAGCAGATGGGGGTTTTAAACCACACCCCGAGCTGACTTCAGACGGCAGAGGGAAAATCTCACAGAAGTATGGAACAAGCTGCTCAAGCAGCCGACAGAGAGTGAAAGGGAGGATACTGAAACTCCGGAAAGTGGGAAAGCCGAAGGCAGACTGAGATCATCACTGTAGTCAAAAGTGTCAAGCAAAGATACAGCTGAGCCCACTCCAAGATTTTCCACTCCATTTTGCTAGTCACGCACATGCAACCTGACAAAGTGTGAAAGACAGTGTCTGTTTACAAGTTCATCTTTCCAGTGGTTTCCATTTTTTCCCTTTAAATTTTATGCAGAAATCAACTATATTTGTCCTACTGACAATATGAGGTGAAGTGCTTCTGAGGAGAAGTTTACTATGTTTACAGAGAAGAAAGGGGAGCACTCGCACCATTAAGATGACTGTCACTAAGCTCTGTGGGTATTTAGGAGGTGGAAAAACTTCAAATTAGGAGTAAGCTGGACAGAGACATGAAAGATAAGGGGATGCTAAAACCTTTAGGCTAGGAGCAGAGCTTAATATTCACAAAATCCCTACAGCTTTAAGCATCAGTATCAAGAAAAAATGGGGGAAATATGTCAAAAACTGGCTGGCTGGAGCAATTAGATCCTGGAGCTGAATAACTTAATGAAAGGGAAAACAGGAGACAGTGCATATTTGACACCAGGGGATGAGGCTCAGTGGCTCAGGAGATCTCCTTCGGTCCTGTCTATGTCTACAGTCCTGACTACACTCTATCTTCCTAGAATACAGTATGTGAGACAATGTGTTTTTCTTCTGGCTCTGAAAATCTAGCCTTCAGGAGGCCAATAAAAGGGGACAGGCACATTATGAGTTCAGAGATGGAGTTTATGGCCTGAACAAAATTCCGCTGAAATCAAGGGGGTCTAACTACCATCCACACCAAGACTTGAGCTGGATGGTGAGTTATAGATGCTCAAAAATAATAAAGCAAACAGTGAAGTTGTCCATAAAAGCAGAAAAGTCACCAAATCTTTCACAAAAAGCACTAGGCAAAAATGGACAGGCCCTTCTCACCTGGGCGAGGGTCGACTATTTAAATAGTTGATAGGGCAGGAATATGAGGGCCATGCAATAGCAAGCCCGAAGAATAGGCTGCCCCAAGGTTTGGTGTGATGTGAGGTAATACAATTATTAGCTGGCTTGGAAGGCAGAAGGCATAGGAAGGCACAACCGGGCACAAAACATCAGAAGAATTTTGGTGTTGGCAAAGACAAAGTAATACAAACTGAAGAAACGTTTTAGTCTACTCCTGAATGTTGCATATGTTCTGTTAAGAAAAAGCCTAAATGGTAGATGGTAACTGAAAATCTGAAATATGGAACCAAATGGAGAGCATTATATACTCTCTAGTAGTACTCCAGCTAGCATTATATACTCTTTAGTAGTACTCCAGCTATGTTGTACTTGTATCAGTATAAAGAATGACCCAAAGGATTTAAAATTTAATGGGGGAAGAGAGTGTGAAGGTGGGGAATAAGGTCAAACATACATGTCTTGCAATAGCTGGTGAGCCTTGCTACCTCCGTTGGTGATTTTTGCATATCTCTGATGTGTTTGTAAATAAAAACATTCTCTTCAATAAATAAATACCACATTAGGGATGGTGGCTGGAGTGAAAGGGAAGAGCAGATCTAAAAAAGCTCAAGAACATTATTTTGCATACAAAGGGGCAGCATGGAATCAAGAAAGAAAATTAAACCGCTACCTTATAAACTCATCCTCACTTGGAATCTGCTGTTTGGTTTTGATTAGCTTAACTAGAAGAAGAAAAAAGGATCCTGAGAAGGGCAACAGAAATTATTAATGGCATGGTGACTGACAAGATTATTCAGTTTAAAAGAAAAGAAAAAGAGGTTTCACAGCAGACATAAAAATCCTCCAAAACTGGTGATGGGTCAGGTGTCTAGCGTTTCTATCTTTTATTGTTATACAAGTAATGAAAAACAAACAATTTAAAGCTATTTATTAACAATTTAAAGCTATTTATTAACGAGAGAATGTAGTCAGTGGGATGCTTTGCCATAAGAACCACAGAAGAGCTAAGTTGGAGCATCCATGAGATAGGATTTATTATAAAAAACAAAAAAATTAATTCTTCAGAGTGCCACTAGCCCCAAATCGTGAGGAAAAAAGATACCCTACAGGCAGTCTGTTTTATTAGGCTCCGTGAGAGCTGTTGCAATATAATCAGGATTAGGGCCACTTTTGAGAATCTCTGAAATTCTTTCAAACTTCTGGAACTGCTCCCTGTTTTGACTAGATGAACTAGACTGTACTTCAGGTAGATCAATGCTTTTGTTGCCAGCCTAAGACTCCTGTAGAACTATTTCAGCAACGCTTTGCTTAAACTACATGCAATATAAAAACCAAATAAGAGACTAGATTGAAGGCTCAGGAATGACAAGACTAAGAATTATTAAATATCCCAGGAAAGCTCTATTTCAGAAGCACCTAATAGCACTTTTCTAGAGGGATCAGTGGCCCTAGGGCATAGTATGATATATATTAGCCACAAAGTGAAATTGTACATTAGTTCACGCTTGTAATGGTAAAAGAGGAATATTAAAAATAATCACAGCAGCTTCGCTTTTAGGGGGGAAAGAAAAAGAAAGTTCACTTCTTCGGAACCAAGAGTGCTAACTATGATGAAAATCTTTTGCACTCAGGGTAACAAACATTGTCTGCTTTGCTTGACTGATGAAGATTAGCTGACTTCTTACATTAAAGAAGTTTGTCTTGTATGGGCTGAAGTGACAAGACAATAACTAAGTGCTAATTGTGCATAACCAACACTAAAGATATGCAGCCCCATTATGGCATGTAATAAATGAAGCGAACAACAGAAATATATTAGGCACTTTAATAATGATACTAGAATCATGGTTTGAAAAAAACAGGGATGTGAAGGGTTTAAGAAACGAAACCTGGGAGAGTGCGTGTGTCTTACTTAAGTGGATACTACCGGAGGCTCTGCCTGCCTCACTCAGAATACAGCCTCTTAGTTCTGTGGCAAGACAAAATTGATATAGGACTTTAAATAGCATTAGAACCTATAATTACCTTGCATTATTATATAGTTTAAGCAGTGGTTATTACTTGCCTGGTATTTTAATTTCCCATGCAACATGATGAAAAAGGTCAATTTGGCTTTTTTTAAAGAGCGTAATTGTAGTGTGCTACACTTATTAGCAGCTGTACATTTTATGGTTCTTTAGGGAGGTTTGATTTTTAAATGGCTACAGTGTTACAAAATAATACACCATAGGACAAGGTGAGTTAGCAAAGCTTATTTAGAGAGCTGTATCTAACTTTGGCGTGTTAGACTATTATCCTCCCAGTTTTTTGTTACTTGCCTAGAAGTGTACATCTCATGTTTCCTCCCACCTGATAATGAA
>VZTL01050704.1:23937-27076 GCA_013400535.1 Scopus umbretta | reverse complement strand
AAAAAAAAAAAAAAAAAGAACGCTATAAAACTCTAAAGAGAATCATGTAATAACTGAAAAAACGTAATAGGTACATTAAAAAGCGGACATAATTGGTTCTCTTGTTTTCTAGACCTCATAGAAGTCACTGGCAAAGCTGCTAGCAGCTCTTGTGGAGTCAGAAATAGAGCTCTCGGAGAAATCTCTGACAGGCTTTGGCCACCACTATGAAAGTAGCTGCTATAAGTTTGGCTGTATTCGCCTTTGAAAAATTCAGTTGTTACAATTTTACCATTTTTGATATTCACCCTGCAACTGTACCATACGGGTGATGTTTCAGAACAAAGTGTCAGGTTTGGATCCTTGGGACTTTTACAGCTTACAGTTAGGACATGGAAATAAAAGTATGGCATAAGAAGTCGAATGCTGCTGCAGAGAAAATGGTGGGCACAACATCTTTTATATTTAACTGATTACAGTTCTGGCAACAGGAAGAAACAACATGTACTTTAAAAGAAACACATATGATAAAAATGAAGAATTAGAGTGAAATTAATGTAATAATGACAAATGGTACAGCTATGCTCTTGTGCAGAAAAGGATCTGAAAGTCCTTTACAAATATTAATCAATTAAACTTGACAGACAGCCTTTTGAAGGAGAGGAAGTAACATTATTCTTGTTTATTGATGTGGGATTTGAGACACAAAAAGTTTTCTGGCCAAGGTCATGAAAGATGTTCTGTATCAGTCCCAGGAAAAGTATCCGGGTCTTACTCTTAGTCTTGGGTTTCCACTACTGGTAGATGTTTCCTCTTCACTCGAATGTATGCCCGCACCGGTGCCGAATTAACACTTAGCTTATGGAACAGACTCAAGAAATTCTCTTACCTCTGATTACAAAGTTGACATGCAAAACAGTCCAGGTGATAAACATTGTCCTTTGCTCTCATCACCATCTCAAAAGCAGGTATGAGCTTACTGCAGGCAGCACAGTTTCCTGTAACGCCAAATAACCTGAAGATAAAGAAAGAAATGTATTCCTGAAGATGCTTAACTGAAAAGAAAGCCACACTTTCTTTTTTTTTTTTTTTTTTTTTCCCCCCCCAGCAGTTGCCTGGCCTTTTGGAAAGGCTGGTGTTTGGTGGTACAAGTCTGCCCAATTTACAATACAAAGGCACGGTTCTTTTTGCCCAAGAGCGCTTTATGAAGCAGTGACAGACTAATATTGCACCTATTGTGATGTTATTTTTTTCTGCAGGTTATACTGACCTTTCTTGATAAAAGAAACATCTTGTTAAACTAAACAAAGAAATAGTAAACACATTAGGGATGTTACATAACTGCGCAGACAGAGGTCAAGCTGTTTGCATATGCGGGAAGAGTCTTCTGCTTGGATCCTGCCGTACAGACGAGAGCCACATAACCTTGGCTTTTGGTGCTATTTATTATTAAAACACACTTTAGCTAGAAAAGAAATAACACTTGAAAAAGCCAATATTCTTCGCATTTTTGACATCTAGTGCTAAAAGCTTTACCACTATTATTAAAAGAACATTTTATGAACAAGTCATTTAAATCGTCAGAAAGCATTAGCAGTTCATGCACCTTACAACCCTATACCATAGTTATTGCTATGATTATGTTATTCAGGTAGCACATTAAAGTAAATGAGGCTGTAAACTATATATAGTCACATCAGGAGTAGAAGTATAAAATACTGTAAGAACAATATGATATGCTGTTTTTGCCAGACATCTATATACATTTTTTTAAAAATTCTCTTTGTTAAAGATTTTTCAATACTTTTCAAGTGGGTGTATTACAAAAAAAAATCACACATATGCATCCTTTTGTAACATAGAAGGATTATAATGAACAAGAAAAAATACGTTAGCTCTACATGGCAGCAATCTTTGAAACTAAGTTTATTTAAACTACTTAATAGTTGTGATGGATTATTAAAAGTAATGCTCTGCTTGTGCATAGCAGTTAATGCTGTTTTTAACTATGAAGCACACTAGATGAAAACGCCACATCTGCCAGTTTTCTTTTTTTCCTCAACATCAGGCTGACAGCAGAAAAATATAATGGCTCTCAAGGGAAACACCAAATTAAAAGCAGTTCTAAACTAATGAATTCAAAGGTGCTCTGTAGAAAATTCAGTTTGGTAACATAAAAATGAATGCAGTTTTTTAATCACATCCCTCCATTTTACTGAATTTCATGGGTTACCAACAAGCCTACTTAATTCCAAATCCTTTTACCTTCTGCTTCTACTTAAAGTGTGCTGCCTACATAATATGTGCCTGGGTTTTTTGTTTGGTTGGTTGATTTTTTGTTTGTTTTTTTTTAAAGTTGTGACCCTTTTTCTCCTGTCTGAGATGCTGGTTACTGTGATCAATGGGAGGAGTGCTGGGAAAAGGCCACACTCATCAGCTCTTGTTGGAATGACTCAAGTCAACCTCCAGTTCTGTTAAGTCTGATTACTAAAATTATAGATTATTAAACAAGTTATAAATATTCCCTTTGTAAAACATTCTGTTCCAGTTCTATCTCAATCATGTATGGGTTACAATGAGGTTATCTAAACCTCACTCAGACTTCCATTCCTCATCTCTAAGGACACAAGACTTAGTTGCCTTCCACAGTTGTTGGCTGGCTCTGCATTAGAAAAGACTAAACCCACCGACCAAAGGCCCAGCTCTGTTTTCCTTCATGTCTACGTAGAAGATGATGGTAGTTTAGTTGTGTGCGGAAAGCAGATCAGGCTGCAAAAGGTACGGAGTAAGGACTATAGGTACATAGTCCTGTTATTCTATGTGGTTACAGTAAAAGGAAAGTCAGACTTTAAGGCTCTACCACAGCAACATTTAAACGCAAACATGAGAACAGTCCCACTGCCTCCAAGCTCAGTGTGGAGGGCCCAGAGAGCACCTCAATGCTTAGGTAGTTTCGGTGTAACAACTGAATACCTGAGACGCAGCTCAGGCCCCTTGCTGAAGAGGGTGCTGGGGGCAGGCTGCTGTCACCTTCCTCAGCGACGTCCTCTTTGCAGGGGTGTGTCTGCGTGCGTGAGAAAATGGAAAGCCATTACAGCTAGAATCGCAGTTTGCGTGTTGCAGAGCAGCGAAACAATTTGGGATTGTCATTCGGCACCGC
>VZTL01050704.1:8937-21437 GCA_013400535.1 Scopus umbretta | reverse complement strand
AAATATAGATTGGAACTGAGTTCTAAACCTGCCTTTACCACTAACCGAGTGGGTGACCCTGGCGACTCACTTAATTTTGTTCTCAATTTATTCGTTACAAGGAGGTGAGACCTAATCTTCGCATTGTAATATCCCTGCTAGACACAGTTTTTATAAAAAATTGAAATGCTACTTTCAAACTTCTGTTCTTCACAGTGCATGAGGGATCAAAATAATACACATACACTATTTTAAATGTAATCAGGCATTTACTGAAATAGACAATCACCTTTTTTTTTTTTCCTAGTAGGTTTGTGTATTATTCAGGAATTCAATTCCAGCTGCATGCACTGAAAGGCGGAATTTGGCCCTTAGCAAATATTTCAGACAGCATAAGATGCTATTTGGAGAAGCATAAAACCACATAAAAGAATCTAAAAGTTAATGAGAGAGAGAAAAAATTATCTAAGGATCTAGATTACAAAGCACATTGAAAAGCGTCGTTTTAGAGAACATGTGATTTTTACATGCTGAGTATTATTTAGATTATTAGGTGGAGATTTCTTAGATGTTTCTAAGTGACTTAGGGACACAAGTATGACTGGCTTTAAATAGTCTGTATTCTCTTACTTCCCACAAGATATTTTTGAAAATCCTCCCTGTCAAATTGTAGAGAAAAGGAAATGGGTAAATTTGTCCCACATGCATTTTTATGAATGCCTGGAAAACTTATTTCACTCCCACCCATCCTCCATTCCCTGGCTTTCTAAATGCTCACTGAAAATGAAGCATGCTTCTAGCCAAGGGGAGAGGAGAAGCTGCCCCACTTTGCCTACCGAAGTTAAACCACACAAGCGCAGGAGGGATGAGAGCGGAGAGTACCCATTCACCCGGCTCATCCACAGACCTCCTGCCTGCAGTCCCTGATACCCAGTAAAAGACTCCTGGTGACTCTGCGTGAATTAACTCTGGTCTAGTAAGCAGCAGGGGCCAGTAAAATGGAGACTCCTTAGAAAGGAAAAAGGTGGGGAACAAACCGAACGCAGGAGAAAATGGTCATTTTTGAAAAGGTTCTGGATTCTCTCCCATATTGTCGTTGATGCTTTTACGTCCTTCTCCAAGTCCCTCTCTTTTAGTCTTTTCTTGACAAAACTGGGGTGTCAAAAGAGGGGAACACAATGAAATTACAAACCAGGATGCTCAACAGATCGAAACACTGAGCCTTCAACATTCCCCAGCTGCAGGTGAGGCAGATTTCCATGAGACTCTGGCTCTCTGGGTGCTGAACTATTTTTGAAAATGTAAAATCACAAGTGTTGTAATGTGGGAGCAGTTAGATACCTATCCAAATTAGCTTAAAACCTTGTCCCCGATTTTAGATCCTGCAAAAAGATGAAGAAAAAGAAAAGACAAACAAAACAGTCCAGTCGGTTTAAACATGTTAAGGAAGGCATTGAAACACAATTGCTGAAGTGTGCTGAAATGTCTGCTGAAATCAAAGACTGATTCAGTGTTTGCCTTGTTTGGTAACGCTGTGAAAAGAGGGTTAGTTTTGCCAAACTAGAGCAGAGAAACCTTTTCGCCTCAGTACCCTCCATTTTGTTTTAAAAGCAAACTCAGACACCAAAGAATTCACTTGATGTTGGAAGTATGCTGATATTCCTAACACCGTTTGTAAGGATACCCAGCGTGCGCCACCCGGAAAGGCAGCTCCCCTTTGCTGAGGGGCGAGCTGTGGTACATCTCTAGGGCTACTAAAAATTTAAGCTGGTAGCTGGATCATGGGCAGATGGAAAAGTGACGGTAAAGCATGGCTGTAGCCTCGCGGCACAGCGACGCGCTCCTTGCCTGAGTGTGTTTTGCTTTCATGTTTAGCTAACCTGGGTATGTGAGTAATCCCATCTGGCTTCGGCTGGGCTGTGTGTGACGTTTAGCCCTGGTGTGTCTGCAGCATGATCCGCTCGCTGAAGGCTGGAGGCGCAAACCTCTCTCAGGTGAAGCTGCTATATCTCACACCGTTCTACTCTATACAATTATCGTAGAAGAAAATAATCGTATGTAATCTGAAGTCCAATAGCAGGTTGGTGAGTTTTTTTTTTTGGTCTTTTTGCACCTGGGGTTTATGTATTGCCCTCATCACTGTGGATCACAATTTAACATAGCTGAGCCATTCCCCTCAGTGCAGACTTTCAGTTTGTTCCATCTGTGTAGAGCGGACTATTTGCCAAACTCTGTTCTGCGCCTGCTGAAGTTCATGAAACCGAGCCTTTTTTTTTTTTTCTGGAGACTGCATGAAAGAATTCTTTATGTAAAGTTAACATGGATGAATTCCATTTTCAAACACCTCAAAACCAGACATTCAAAACAAAATATAGATTTACTTCTATATGCTTCCCTAATTAGGTTATTTGTGTTCTGTGAAACAATCTAAGCTTTCATTTCAAGTAAGTATTACCAGCCTTAATTTTGGCTTGAAAAATTTAAAGCATGACCAGATATAATCGATGCAATACCACCATCTATAGTTTGAAAAAACTCTGGGAGGTGGGAATTTTGTTGTTTGGTCAATGGAGTGTTAACTCCGAAGCTGAAATCACAGAACTTTAAAAACCTCTTGTTTGTCTTAGAAGCAAATAGAGCTACATCGTTTATGTCACAGTCTGCTACCCTGTCCCTTCAGTCATGCAATCAGATCATCAAACTTTCAGTTTAAAGCTAAAATGCAATTTTAAGGAGTATTCTGGCCTAATTTACTATCTGCTTTTAATCAAGTTACAATTTTGTTTCAGTTTAAATTTTCTATAACCACTCTCATTGACTCAGATGAAAAGCAAGGATGATTGTGCACAGTGCACGATGATCTATGCCTGATATTGCAGAAATAAATTCAAGTTAAAAATGACCTCCCAATGCACTCAGGGCTCTGCTTTGCACCACCACTCATGCATCGTGACATCCTTAAACTTCTACCAGTAAAGTCAACATCAATATTACATCCATTTCTACAAAGCAACCATATAAACTTCATCTTTCTACACATGCTTTACTCTAAATCATGCATATAAATCCATCTACATGCACAGGCTGAATCTAAAAATTTGCAGATACTCTGCTGACGTATTTTCATTGTCAAACTTGAGCAACTTAAAAACAAATTTAATGCCTCCACTCAACTAAGAATAAGAATGCAGTATCCCAAGCTGGTTCCCAGCCTGGGGGTAGGTCTAACTGGCACAGCACAGTGGTACAGTTCAGGGTCAGCTAAGTGCTGCAACTATGTCTGTGTAGCACTCTACCGGGGCTAATTAGGTTTACGTCCCAGCTAACTAACTGCTTGCATTGCCACTTAGATGGGTCTACCCTGCTTCCGGATCTGGAAGCTAGTTTAGGGCTTTGTGCCATGGACTGCCCAATATGGATGTCACTCAAGGCTGTGCCTGTACTTTTCGGTTGTGCCAAAGCATCGCTAAGCTCAGTTTGCCGCCTTCTTACCTGAAGGAATGATCTCAAAGATGGTTCAGCAATAACTCAACAAGGTTGCTGGGAAGGGGCTGGAGGTGAGGGAACCTCAGGTATGACCTTCACTACGGTGCCTACGGAAGAGTCATGCTCGCCTGCCACATGGATGCTGCTCCACCCAGCAGCCATCTGTCCTCGTGGTAACGCCACACAACTGATGTCAGGTGGTGCAGATGATCTGCAGTCCCTCCTAGGAGGGAACCAATGTCACCTGCAACATAGATGCAGGGAGGTTGTCACCTGTCCTACAACTCCATTTAGCTCCACATTGCTGCAGAGGAAGCAGAACCCAACAGAGAAGCTTCTAAGGTGCATTTCAGATTCATCCCACACACAAAGAGCTAAACAGGGAAGGAGGGATCTAGGAAGAAAAGGACCTAAATGAACAGAAAGCCCCCTGATGAGCAGTGGCCAAGCTCCTACCATTTTCCAGCAACGCTATTGTTTCTCCAGTGACTAAGGAGAAAAGGTCTAAGTGGTGCATACGGAGTTTGCCCCTGGAGATGGGGGAAGGGAAGGAAATTAAGGTACAAATATATAATTAGCTGCCTAATGTGAGGGACATAAAACATAGACATTTTTCATTTTGCCCCAGAGGTGACTGAGAATGTAGAACCTCTGGGTAAGAAATCAATGCACAGACTGTCAGGTAAATACATATTGAAATAGAAGTGGGGGGTAAGTTAATAGTTCTATGAGGTCATATAATAAAGTCTATAGTTCTTTCATCAGCACTGTGAACAATGCAGTTACTGTGTTTCTCCCCTGGTGTAATAGCAAAGATGGTTGCTAGACTCGGAAAATAAATTATGCCATGCTTTATTAAATGGTAAACAGCTGTTCCAGCCACAATACAGCACATGCTAATTGAAGAATGCCTTAAGCAGTCCTATAATAAAAGGCTTTTAAGAGTTGGAGAGGAAAAAAAGGCAGCATCATGACAGACTTACTATCATGGGTTCCCTTAGTTAAAATTCAACACATGGGTCATTCAAGGTGAGAAGTATATTCTGGGAGAAGATCTACAGTAATGAACATTTAAGAATCATTAGCAGGC
Source organism: Scopus umbretta (assembly GCA_013400535.1). Classification (NCBI taxonomy): domain Eukaryota; kingdom Metazoa; phylum Chordata; class Aves; order Pelecaniformes; family Scopidae; genus Scopus; species Scopus umbretta. The sequence continues at coordinate 16,882 of VZTL01050704.1, read as the reverse complement.
TCTTTCATGCCATGACGCTGTAGGCAAAGACGTGCTTAGGTAGGAAGTACCGCCACAAGGTTCTCATCGTGTTTCCATGTCTTGTTTTGCTAGGAGATATGTATCCAGGAATACAACAAATGTGCGGGAAGAATTGCTTTTTCTGAGGTGGTGCTCCCCAGCCCAGAAACCTCACCGCTCATGGGAATCACTCTGGGGATTTTGGCAGAGAATGAGAGCTATGGTGCGAGCTGTAAAAGAGCATACATATAACAGACAGAAGATGCTACACCGCAACGTGAGCCCCAAACTGGCAATGTTTCCCAAGCAGGTGTATCGCTGTAGCTCCGCAGAGCCCTGGCCCCTCGTGCCAGCCTGGTTCTGTCAAGCTGCGAAGGTGTGCTGTGCCCAGCAGTTATCAAAGGGGCTACTAGGAACGCCGAGCTATGGTCATTTTTTCCACATTAAGAGGTTCATGATGAAAGACGGTAGGGAGCGTGAGTCAATGTTTAGAGGAGGGAAAAGAAGTCTCCATTCCCGGTCCCTGCGCTACCTTGCTAAGTGGCCTTGTGCAAATATCCCCCCTTTGCACCTCAATTTTCCCATCTTTACTTTGTGTTAAAAGGACAACAGGAAGCTTGGTGTGCAAAAGTCCCTTAAGAGCCCTGAATGATAGCTACTATGAAAAATATAAATGTATTTATAGCAGCTACACACTGACATAAGCATTTGCCCAAGAATGACATTCAGATATGTGGTACTCAGACTACCAGACACCTGCTTTCTGGAAAATTGCTCGCAGAGCTAAACTAGATGTGCGTGCATGTGCATGTGTGTAAGCATGTGTGTAAAATAAAAATATCAAAGCAGTTCCACGGGAGAAAATAAGGAAAAGAGTCATGTTTTCCCCACTACACAACACAATAATTTCTTGTCCTGTATTTGGAATTTCTCTTTTCTAAAAAACACTATAGGATGAGTGCTGCACAGTGAGAATATTTTTTTTAATATTTGCAATAAGCGAAATGTTTAGAAATTAGGAATAAGGATGTGAGTCAATCCATTAGATGGAATGCAAATATTTCATTCTACTTATACAAATCATATGATGCGCTTGCAAATTCATGCAACAAAGCAATGGTTTAATAGAACTGCTCTTCCTATAGAAATGGAAACAGGTAAAGTTTTCCTTTATTGGACTATGTGAGCATTTCCTTTATAAATAAAAGCTGCAGTATCTAAGGTATTTCCTTTGTTGTGTCACCTTTAGGACTTACTATTTGAAGTATTCCATTGAAATGGCTATGCTCTGCGCAGTGTTCAGAATTTTAAGTAAAACCTTAAACAGTTACAAATCAAAGCATCAGGGTACTTTGAAGAAGCACATACACTATATACATCGCATTCTGCATGCATATGCATTGCTGATATCTATATATCATTGGCACATTCACAGAAACATTACAGCTTTAGGAAAAAATATTTCAAGCAAAATATAAACATTAAAATGATGATTTAAAAATAATATAGCCTTCAAAACTCAGATTTCAGCATATTTAGGGCTGGTTCTAGAAGTATGCTTTCAAGATACGTCAGATTCTGAGACAAATCACCATGACATTTTTCTGGCATTAATCCAGTTGTTTCAATAAATATTGCCCTAAAATAAGAAGATACATTAATTAAATAATTACAAATAATTTATTTTTTTCTTTCATGTATTCATTAAATTGTTTAGGTTTTAAGGTACCGATATCGTTACACCTGCATCTGGTTTTATAGTTTCTTCCCCACTCCCTGTGATTTTTGTTCCTCCTCTAAAAAGAATGCTTGAGGAAATTCTGTGCCAACGTCTCACTCAAATTTATAATTAATGTAGCAGAAAATTATATTTCTAATTAAATAAAACTGAGCATGAATTGAGGCAAATGCTAGAAGCATTCTAAACAGTATAAAGTTAGGAGAGGAACAAAATCGCAAACAATGAGCAGGTAATGTAACTGCATATATTAGAAACATCTCAATTATTATATCCACAAAGGCAGAACCTAAAAAGCTGCATTTCATAAGAAGGTGTCATGTTGACATATATTGCTCATTAAAAAAGGTGCCGTTTGTATATGGGTTACTGTTCTTCATATGCATGAATACCGGTAACACATTGTGGGAAAGGAAAGCCCTTGAGATTTTGTGTAGTTTGAATATTTAATGTAACAATAGTTTGCTCCCTAATAAAGAAAGGAAAGAAANCTGGCCGCCCCCCTACCCCCCCCTACCAAAAAAAAAAAAAAAAAGAAAATCAGACGGGCGCTCTCGGTTCAAGGGGAGCAATTAGAAGGATTAATTCTTTGTTCCGTGCTAAACCGGCACGCGCAAAACTGCTCTGGGAAGGAGGGTGTTCGGGGGGCTACGTGCCATTGTTCAAAGCCGTCCCAACAGGGAGAGCTTTAGCGGTGCTTCAACCTCTGGCCATCAACTCCTAAGAGTCCTCCCGGCCATCCTGCGGGATGGGGAGGCTCAAGCCTTCGCCAGAGAGTGAGAGACACTAAGGCAGGGGAACTCGGAGCACAAAGGGCCATAAAATGGTGAACTCCCCAGCTCTTCAATCACAGAGAGATGCCTAACTGTCTTTTACACCCCTAAAAATCCCCCTGAGCAGCGGTTTGATCAAGGTGACGAAGAGTCCGGGATTTAATCCCACCTAGAACTAAAACTCAACAGTTCCCGCCCCACGGTCCTCAGCCTGCAGCTGCTTTAAAAGAGGGCAGTTGTTATTTTCCCGTACCATCAGGAGATGCGGCCGCAATGTGGTCAAGGTTGTCTTGTCAATTTATCTGTTATTGATGTAGAGCAGGGGGCCTCCTGAACTGTACCAAGGTAAAATTTAACCTGAGGAGGAAATACAGCAGGATGGGAGTAGTCAGCCTCTGAAATTCAGTGGAGACAGTCCCAGTCAAATACTTAGGGGGACATTTTAAAAGCTCGAGTAAATTTTCTGTAAACAGCAAACACTGTTATACAATGATATGAAAGCACGTGCTATAGTAGGACTGTCAGATCCAGACTTTTATTTCTCTTCATATACAACTTATTTAGATCTACAAAAAGGACTGCACAAAGTCAGGGTGTAGCATAACATGATCTAGAAGAAAAAACATTGGAGAGAGACTACAAGGCACTATATGGAGAAAAATTTCCATGTTTACTTTGAAATTTCTCTGAAAACCTGAGATAGCTTTTGTTTTTCAGAAAGGAAATAAGAAAAAAAAAACCCAAAACCACACCAAACCCAACATTTACCACTTCTTTGCCTAAGCCCCTTCTTCCCCCTGAAACTTAGGGAAGCGTATGTGAAAAGAATCTATCTAAGGCTTTAGGATAGCTTTTCTTGGTAAAAGTATGAAGAGAGAATAGTAGCAAAAAAAATTCTCAAAAGCATCTGTAAAAATTATTACATGAGAAATGGCATCTAGCTGTAGGTCACATATACTGTATATATTGTATTACACACTGACTATCACATATTTTTAAATGGGGGTCATCAAATTACATCTCTGGCATGACAACAGATAACCGCAGAGATCAGGAAGAAATCCTCCTCTACCTGCAATATCCCTAACCCCAGCAAATCTCAAATAGCTCGGCAAAATTTGGCTTGCTCTATTTTGCCACCCTCCCTCTGAAACTGGTTCCCCCGTGCCTGTTGCCGGATACCAGATACGCCAGGTTAAAACAGTATGGCAAATCCAGTGTTCCCAGGCATCGCTGTGGAGAAGGGAAAGTGGGAATTTTGTTTGGTTTCTGCCGCCGTTACAACTGTGAGCCACTGAAGATGAGCTGATATGACAGCTTATCCCTTGCCTGCGTGTTGCGGCGGTCAGCAGCAGACAGCGTGGCAGGCGTTGCTGCAAGCACAGACAAGCTTAAGTGATGGGGAGCGATAAGAGTGCGGAAAAGTGTGAATGAAGCGATCCTGTTCCACCTAGGCATGGGAGCAGGTAAATTTATCCTGCCCTGGACTATTTCTGTGGTATTTCAGAGCTGCCTTGCTTTAGGGGTGACGCAAGGTAACCAAGAGGCTGATGAAGTTAAGGAGGTGCGTTAGTGCGGCGGTTTGAGGGAAGGGGAGGAGGCCGTTCTGAATCGGTCACGGTATTTAATGTACTCTGCCCAGCACAGCGGCCCCCTCGCTCTCCCTGTTGCACTGCGTATACGTGGCTAGTGCATACATCTCCACGTGTGCTTCTGGAAGAGAGTACCCTCTGCCATGCAAGCAGCGGGGGAGGTTCATTTTTAAAAACTAAAGTGCTGCTCAAATATAAACAAACAAGTGAGCCATGTGGGAGAAGGCACCCTTGGGAGGAGAGACATAGTTGACTGTAGGCATTTTCATGCCCTTCCTCCAAAACTGAGGTCACCCTGAGTTTGTGAGTGCATCTCCCCCTCCCCTGGGGAAGCATCCTCTGCCACAGGAGCAGCAGAGCCCAGGCAGATCTGTCCCGACACAGTGCCAGTTGCTGTTGCTCCGAAAGGTATCTGAAAAATATTTGACAGACACACACTCCCACACGTCCCCACCTACCCATAACTTTAACAAGAGAGAAGTCCTGCAACACTGTGGGAGTATTGTCTGTTTTCCTTCACCTTTTGGAGGCCTTTGTGTTGGTACGGAGATTTTAGATGCTGTCAAACCAAAAAGGAGCTACTACTGCTCCATACCATTGCTGGTGACTAGACTGAAGCAGCGGATCACAACTTCTCTATCCCTGCTCCAATGCTGTAAACTGCAAGTTCCCAAGTAAAGCAACTAGAAAAATAGAAAGTAGTAAAAATAACAGAGATGTCTGCCTCAGCCTTTTCCATCTTGTTTCTACCAGCAAAACACAGGCCGTTAGATAAAATGCTAACCTGGATTGCAGATCTTTTGTTTTCTCCTCCTTAGAACGGTTGATGCCTTTATCTTCCTCTGTGGCTACCTCATTCTATTCATTTTGTCCCATTCTTATCACTATTTCTTTTATTGTTACCTTTCTTTGCTACCTCAGGCTTTTCTGTTTCTGCCAGGTCCATTTCTTTCTGTATAGCCTTACTTCCTCTCACTTGATACATTATATTTTTTGTGTAGACCCTGACCCAATATGCCATTCCACCCAGGTTTCAAGTCGCATCTTCCACTGGAGCTCATTTTTCTTCTAACTTCAGTTACATTTCAGAAATGAAACTTTTTGTAAATTGTAGGGAGGAGTTTCCAATGCTTCCAGTCAACTAATTACCACCATTACTGAGGATTTAAAGAAATATTTGGCACGGGCACCATCACAAATTTAGGGCATCTTCCATTGATACGTGGTCTATCCTGCCTTTCCCATCACCGGTGGACTTAGATGGGAAGGGTTTTCCCACAAATGTAAGCGTACCTCAGTCAAGGCTACACGCCTCCATGATCTGGACGAGACAGCCATACAGCTGGCGGGATTATCACGGCATCACAGAGCGAGTCACGCACATGTCTCTGGGCAGGGCAAAGTGGGAAGAACATGCAACCCCTCATTAGCAACAGCAGTTGACAACTGAGCTCACTCCCTCCATCTGCTACCTACAGCAAGACAGCAGGAAACGGTGCTGCTATCACAGTAGCTTCTTGGTAGCTTAAGAGGTGCGTTTAAAGTCCCTACTAAGGACGATGCAGTGGTAGATGAAGCAGTGGAGGAGTCTTTTTCTCTCTTTATAGCCAGCTACTGGTTGTAAGAACCGTAAGGGAATAGATGAGGACAGGACCCCTTAGAAAGGAGCCCACCAAAAGCTTACTCATGAACGCAGTAAGAATGGTTGCAAGGGATATTACTGGTTCTATTTACCGTTGTAACTGGCTACCCTACCAGACCCACTATACACATAGACCCGGCAGTACGCAACCAACTAGAGAAGGCCTGAGCTACAGCAGTGCTTACTCCTGTACGGCGTCAGTTATTTCTCATCTCTTGAATAAAAAATTGTCAGATAAGTTGACCTTAAGACTCTCGGGGTATTACTCAGGATTTTGAGAAACAGACAGCCCAAATTCTCAGAGGTTTCCGATGTCCAAAATCTTTGAAAATCTAGCCCCGAGCTCTTCAGTTTGATATGGTTCATATTAGTACAAGAGGGTAACTTGGGTTGATTTTGATTAAAAAAACATAAAAATTATCCTCCTTACAGACATGCATATAAAGGGGAAAATAATAAGGCCAAAGCCCTCCATGCTATATTTTAATTGAAGCTGGAGAAGTATTAGAGGGCAGGGAGATGTTTCAGAACAGTCAGTTACAGCGCCAGATATGAAGCACACCCAAGACCGACCCTGCATGGCAGGACAGATGGCAGGCCGTGCAAACAAATGCCGTGGCAATAGCACACCCAAGCCCGGTCTACCCTGCTAGACCCAGCAGTCCACCAGCGGAGTACAGGTAGATGCGATCTGTATGCCACCACAGCTCAGCAGGGATTTTGTCACCTGCTGCCCCAGACATATAAAAGGCCACTTTTTCTCTGTTACTCTGCCCAAAAGTTCCATTAAGGTATTTTCCCACTATTCATTTACAAGTATTAAATTGACCTGAAATTATTGAGGGATTGCTCCTAGAGATAATGGTCACAAATTCTGCAATATATACCCCACATATCTGCTAGCAAACCCATAGGGGTAAGAGGTGCTATTTCTGAGCTGACCAAAACCCCTCTAGTATAAAGAGAGCAATACTTCTGCAATCCATGTTTGTACAAATATGGGTTCTCCGCTCATGGGAGACTGTTTTATTACACTGATACAGTGTATTCCTATTAGGAGTATTTTGCCAATATTGTATGTCAATATTCCTAGGCGTGCAAGTTTTCATAGTGTTGAATATTCCTTAGTTTTATGAAGAAAAGATTGCAGACTGCGGAGGGATGAATCATATCCACATTGATTTCCTGGATGTGACCGTGTGTTACCACACTATAAGAGTCTGTCTAGAAAAAAAAACAACAAACAAACCTCTGCAAAAATGTAACAAATGTCTGATACCAGGGAGAAGTTCTTTCTCCTAATGAAAAAGCCTGCTTGATAACTAGCCTTTACTTATGCATTTTTTATTTATTTAGAGTGTTCCCACAGACCTATTAAGTACCCCTACTCTAAAAAATAATTAAAGGGTATGTTAATTATGTAAGATATCTCAATTCATAGATTATAAAACATAGGAAGAAAAAAAACCCCATAGTCTGGAGTAATAATGTGCAGCATATTGCAGTTACAGATATTTCCTGTGGATCATTGCTGTACATTTCCATAGTCTTCCATATTTTCTATTTGTTTCCAAAACAGATGCTTCTTTTCAGCTTATTTTGATTCCAAATGGGTGTCCAACAAAGAAGGGTTTCATATGACACCAAATAATATTTTCATTTATTTACATAATCATGGCATCTATGAGCAGACTTAAATTCAAGAATCAGTGAATACTTCAGAAAGTGCGGGACAAATTCACATTTGCAGCTGAATTTGTTTCAATGGTGTAAATGGCTGTTTTATAATCACTGAATATTTGGAGATAGCTGAACTAAAATGCTTTTTGGTACAGACATTAGTTGAAATTAAACATTGCACACTATCCTTAGAATTATTTTTTTTTTTTCTACCAAGAACTAAGCTTATGCATGGAAAACTATAGGTACCACTATCAGATCATCTTCATTAAAAAATATTACAAAATATTATTTAATGTTGGGAAAAATAATTCAATTTAAAATTTTGTGTTTTCTCATATTTAGCCAACTAATTGTACATAGAATAGGAACTGGAACATATCTGAGTTTTTTGTCAGATTCATGATCTACCAAGAACGCTGGAAAAAGAAAGGAAAGAAGGAGAATCACAGACCAAGTTTATGATTAGTGTACTTATTGCTTTTATAGAAGGTGATTTAAAACCCACTGATTTGAACAA
>VZTL01050703.1:6848-42399 GCA_013400535.1 Scopus umbretta | reverse complement strand
TTTTCAACCTGGGGTTCGGGGGAGGGGTAACGCCGGTCGCTTAAGTTTCTTTTAACCCGCCACCCTCCCCCTGCAGTTTTCTCCACTTGGCCATTATCCACGAGGAAAAAGCCCTGAGCCTGGAGGTGATCCGGCAGACGGCCGGGGACCGTGCTTTCCTGAACTTCCAGAACAACCTCAGCCAGGTACTTTCACCTCCGCAGCCCCAAATCCGGATCAGCCCCTGCCACCCCCACAGAAGCCCTCTGGGGAATTCCCCCCAAAAAAGTCCTTTTTCTTTTTTTTTTTTTTTTAATTGATGGATATTAAGTCAAAGCCGACATTCAGGAAAGTCCCCAGCTGGCTCCAGCCAGCATTAGTACAACGCTTCCTCTCCCCCAAGAGTGGCATTTAACACCCGCATTTTTCAAATATGATGCAATGGGTTGCATCCGTCTCTATTGGGATGTTAATGATACCCTCCGTGTGGATTGACGAGAGCCCTCAGTTCATCGCTTCCAGACTAAAGGGCAACTCTACAATATGTCAGGGAGCGTAAAGCACGGACTTTCTGGCATGTGGTTTTAATGGGGGGCACAAACCGCCAAGCGGTCCAGGGGTCTGTTTGTCCAGGCATTGCTGCCAAGTTTGCGGTGTAACTTACAGGTCTGCGGTTTTTCTTTTGCCTGCAGACTCCCCTTCACCTGGCAGTGATCACTGATCAGCCTGAAATTGCTGAGCATCTTCTGAAGGCCGGATGCGACCTGGAAATCAGGGACTTCCGAGGAAATACTCCCCTGCACATTGCCTGCCAGCAGGGCTCCCTCAGGAGTGTCAGCGTCCTCACGCAGTACTGCCAGCCGCACCACCTCCTCGCTGTCCTGCAGGCCACCAACTACAACGGTACGGGCACGCTGCTGCACGTCGATGTTGGTGTGTTGTACCGAGGGTAGAGCTGTTGTCCCGTAGAGCTCAAAGATCTCTGGAGAGGTGGAGAAGGATCGTTATGCCCATTTGAGAGTTGAGGAACCCAGAGCACACAGCAGTGTCTGACTTACTTAAAATGTCACTGTCTTGTAGGCCTCCTCACTGTTGATTATTTGCTCTCATGGCTTTGAATTCTGCATTTTTAGTGAGTACTTTTGCAGTGCTCCTTTTTTTTTATTATTTTTTTTATTATTAAAGTAAGTTGCAGTCAAACGCTGGAATAAAGCCTCTAAGAAATCTTTCCAAAATCCAACCCTGTTATTCATATTTACTGGAAGCTGGAAAGCTCTTCTATTAAACACCCTTTTGCCACAGAATTGCATGAATTGCAAACTTAGATACCGTCCTGTCCTATCATCTTGACTTCAACTGGACGATAGTTTATTAGGTTAGACTTACTCAAATTTTACCTTCATTTGTGTTTTGCAGGACATACATGTCTCCATTTGGCATCTATTCAAGGATACCTGGCTATTGTCGAATACTTGCTGTCCTTGGGAGCAGATGTAAATGCTCAGGTATGTAATGTATACCATGAATTTAACTGAGCAGGGCTGCGTAGTCATAAGAATCAACAGGTCTGGCACCAGCTCTGGCTCTCCTAACATGCCAAACCTTGTGCTGTTTTCATGCAGGAGCCATGCAATGGCAGAACGGCACTACATTTGGCTGTCGACTTGCAGAATTCAGACCTGGTGTCGCTTCTGGTGAAACACGGGGCAGATGTGAACAAAGTGACCTACCAGGGCTATTCCCCCTATCAGCTCACATGGGGAAGAGACAACTCCAGCATACAAGAACAGCTGAAGCAGCTGACCACAGCCGACCTGCAGATGTTGCCAGACAGTGAGGACGAGGAGACCAGTGAATCGGAGCCTGAATTCACAGAGGATGAAGTAAGTAGCTATTTGCACCTTTTCCAAGAGAAAGGGAAAATCCTGCCCTTTATGGGTTTTTTGTTGGTGCGGCTCTGATGATGTGCTCCAGGGACCTCTTACCTATATAACTGACAGGTATAAATAGCCCATAAAGTAAGGTTACACTGTCAGCCATCAGCAAGATGGCAGTTGGGGCAAGCATATAAATAGAATAAATTTAAGAATAAAGAATACATGAGGGAATGGAGGTTAACTTCACGCAAATGAGTCCCTGAACGACGTTCTGTTGCTGACACCTACAGAACCTCGTGAGATAAAATTCAAGTTAACGGGTAGTTTTCTCCTCTCCAGCATATGTTTTTCTAACATTCTCAGTGCTGCTAAATGGCAAACGTAACCATTTCGGTGTAGAAATTTTATACGCCACCAAAGTCAGGGCATGTGGAATTTGGCAGTTATCCCAGAGTGGATATGATACTCCCAGTAAGAGTTTTGCATTGACGGCCTTTTCTTTTCTCTTCCAGCTTATATATGATGACTGCCTTATTGGAGGACGACAGCTGACATTTTAAAGCAGAGCTTTCTGTGAAAAGAAGTGACTGTGTACATATGTATAGAAAAAGGACTGACTTTCTTCATTTGAAAAGAAAGTCGCTACACAGAGGGGAAAAACCAGGAGGGAAATACTACACTGCCCAGCAAGGAGCACGTAACTGTAACTGGACGGTTCCAGGTCCCGGCCTGTGTTTCAATACAGGAGCAGGATGTGTAACATCAGTAGAGATGTGTGATTATTCACACCACCTGGTAAAGAGCCATATAGCCAATCTTCTCAACCCTACGAAGGTAACAGACTACACGTCCAACCTGCTAGTTAAAGAGAGCTATCTTGTGGCATTAAGTACCACGGGGAACACGTGTCCTCTCATGGCAAGGCAGGCTCATACCAACACCCCATCTTCTTGGAGACTGTGTGTTAATTTGTGTTGGGCTGGTGGTGCTCCCTGGCCTTAACTGATCGACTTCAGCTGCTCTCGGTGGGGTGTCCCAGGCGGAGGAGTCAAACCAAGGGACTGGTGACCGCCTGGCTGTTAGGAGAAAGGTAGCAATAATGGTAACTGTGGGCATTGGAAACAAGTGTGTTTCACACCATGTGTGTCATAATTGCTACACTTTTTAGCAATTGTATATTGTGTAAATACTGTACATTTTTGTTTATAATTATTTTGGTACATGTGAGATATGTATTTATTAAAAAAAGTCCGATTACTGTACCTGGTCTGTGAAGTGGTTCATTGCCCATCTCGCTGTCCTGAGATACATGGGAATCCACCTGGTTTGCTTTTTAAGAAACATTTAACACCTAGTAAACCAATGGGGTCACAGGCTCCAGGGTTTTGGGTGGTTCACCTCAGCAGCGGTAAGACACCTAAGCAACTCACGGCTCTCAGCCCTCCTGCTGCAGCTAATTTTGGAAGCAGACGTAGGTGTCGTTTCCTGCGCCCATTGCGGTAGGCGGGTCGGGGGGCTGGGATTCCCCCGCTGTCACCCAAGCACCGGGCAGCCTGGCTGCCAGAGAGGGGTTTTGAGGTTGTCTGTGGCAGCACCCACCCGCCCACCTTCGTGGCACCTTTTGTTCCAGCTCCAATTCGCCGCAGCTCTTGCTGGGACTTGCCGGGGGAGGCTGTAGGTTTGCAGCACAGCCCTGCTCCTGCCCGCCCTCTCGTTTATCACCCGGCCTGGCTCCAGTTTGAACTCGGACACCTTCGGATTTTCCGAAGGGGATTTCCGCGGGAAGAGGGAGCACACGCCTGGGAACACGTGCTGCTGCCTTCCAGCCCTGATGTTCAGGCGCGGGGCCTCTCCCTGCTGCGGGTGCCATAGCTCTCCTTGTCCAGTTCACAGCAGTGGAGGATGTGGCTTTGACCTGCTTCAGTTATTCCTGCGTGTTTCTCTCCAGCATTCCAGCAGACAGAATCACTTTGCTCAAATCCTTACCTGCACCTGATTATCTGTTGGCAGTGTGTCAATGCCATCATTGGGACTACTTTTAGCCACAGATTTTAGCCCGTTGTGTGATCCACCTAAAGGATGGGTTGCGTGAAGGGTGACCATGCCTCATTCCTCCTGTGCTGTAACCCCCTGGACGGGGTGCGGCAGAGCTGCTGACGCAGGACCGAACTCTGCCAGAAGTGTTGGCCAGGGGACTGGCCTGCTGGCACCCAGCCCGGCTCAGGCTGCTGGAGAAGGCCATGGCTCCAGCTTGCACAGGGACACCCATTCCTTTCTCTGCCCTGCTCTTCCCGAGGGGTTCCTGACACACCACCTGCTCTACAGAGGGCTCTCTGGTATGAGGAAGAGTACCACAGCTGGCTGGGTGCTTCCTAATTTGCATGGGAGCCAAAGGCCCTTGTGGAAAGGATTATATAAAATTGTCATCCTGAGTCATTTTTATTTCCCTTCCACTCTCATTGCATGAGCATAGCCCAGGTGTATGCGCTGAAACTTCCTTCTAGCAGACAGGGCCATGCCTGCATTGCAAAAAAGTTTTTCAGGTGTGGGGCTGGGTGAGAATCTGCCAAACCCTTCTTCATGGGGCCTCACCCTGCCCTCCAAACGACCACTAAATCTGAGCTGGGGATGGGGACTAGAGGGGTTTATCCACCTGCTGCTACAGGGTTTTCACCAGCAAAGAATCCCCAGTGACCTTCAGCCTTTCTTGACTAAACACAAGGTTGCCACGGCTAGAAATCGAAAAGGTAATGTTCGTCCCACTAGCTTCACTTCAGTTTCGCCCTTGCAAAGCAGGAGCTGGAAATGCTGTCAAGGCTCTGCAGAGGCATTCACCAGCTATAGATATAAGTGTTCTGGACGTGCTCTGGTACGGCTGGACCTGGTATGCAAATATTTAAATAGATACCATCTGAATGCAAATACTTTTTATTCAAAGGCCAGAGGGAGGGAGGAAAGTGTAGTTATTGGTAGTACCAGGTTGGCCAAGTAGTTTCAGAGGCAGTGGTACATTCTCTGCTGTCCATTGCAACATTTAGACAAACAGTATCTTAGGAAGGTGCTGCTATAATCTTGCAAGAATTATATAATGACTTAATAAATTAAGCAAATGCTTTACTGTACAAGGAAGTTTCGCAGCTAAACAAATCATTGCCCAGGTACCGCATGCTGGTTATGCTACTGTTTGCCTCCACCAGTCATGCAAAAGTAACCAAGTATCATACGTGGAGGAACCGCAGGTAAAGTGAGTAGGATGGAGATTAATGTGAGAATGTGTGTTCATTAGCAAAATAGGTTGGGGCATTTTGTGTATTTGCATGTTGCTAATGTGGGGTTATTCAGTGCAGAGCTTTGCCTGTTCACTTGATGATATAACAAGATTGTCCACTGTAGGTCGCCCCCCGCACCCCCTAGTTTCGAAGATGTGCCCTTAACTGCTGCATGTCCACCCTGTCTCTGGCTTTTCCACACCTACGCCCTCAGAAAGATCTTCTGAGAGTGGTTTTGGTGATAACCTGTCTTCATGCTACCTTCCTGGCACTCTGGCAGATATGTTGCACAGTCCCATTTTTAGAACTCGGAGAAAGAACTCCTTACGCGTTTATTTTGCCACCATCACTTCTTCCTTATTCAGTCGCCATGGCTACTATTAGCAGAGCATGCCAGCCTGTTCTTGCTCGTCCACCTCCTCACCTCAACTCCTGCCAGTGCTTCCCTGTGCTGGCCCAGGGTTAAAATTCTCTCCCAGCACCTTTGCCACCTGCCCCGGCTGACTCAGCAAGCTTCAAGAGCAGCCATGCTGCTGCGGACCAAGGTCTTGTGAAGTTCAGTTGTCATTTCCTGAATTTGACCCTCTCTCCATTAGCCTCCTTCCTTTCCTCGGCTCCTGCCATGCCTGTGTCCTTCGCTCTTACTGCTCTTGGCATCCATATCCATCTCCGCCTGCTCTTTTCTCCCTTCCAGGGTGAGCACCTTTCCGCAGGTCCCCCCTCCCTCTTCTCCTGCAACGCCAGCTCACCATGAACTCATCTGCCCATCATGACATTGCTCAGCATGAGGCTGCATTTTTGTTTCCAGCCTTTCCGTGCTGCCCATTCTTGTAAAACTCTTTGATAATCCCGCAGGGATATTCCCATACTTCCTTACATTGTGCGCAAAGGGCTGAACTCCATGTTTCCTCCCACACCCTCCTCTTCCCCGTCGCATTCCAGCTCCCTGCAGGCCTCCCTTGCCCCAACCACAACCTGGGGGCCACCTTCAGTCCCTGCTCTCCTGCCTTTCAGCTCACTCAGCATCGGCCCTGGACTTCTCAAGAACCTTATGGGGGTGACAGACAAAATACAATGGGACAGCAATGGTGGAGAGCAGAGGCCAGGTCCTGGATGTCCCACAGTAAAGTGGGAATCCTTTTCTTGCATCCACTGCAGCTCTGGAAAGTGTAAAAGCAAGGGCAAAAGGCAACCTTGCACCTAGGGATGTGTGCGGGGTGGCTGCGTCCTCCCACTGGCTCCAGCGCCAGCCTGACCTTTGCAGTCGAGAGCAAAAACCTTTCACCGCCCTCCCCACCTGCTCGCTCTGCTGCTCTCGGGTTATGGTGCAGTGTGCTCCTCTTGCACAGCCTGGGCTGTGTGGGCTGTTTGACACATAGGTGTGGGTGTCTCAGCTCCCTCAGCAGAGAGAGGTGGGACGGGCAGCCCCAGGAGCTGCCTGCTGGCCTGCCTGCCAACGGGCTTGGACATCATGAGGGGCCACAGTCCTAACCCAGGGGCCTTAACTCTTGCTCTCCCCCTCATCATCCTTCAGCCTTCTGACATTAGGAAAGGGCTCCCTAGTGACTGCTTGGCATTTTATACACTATGACTACAGGGCCGGACCACGGCCAACGGACAGTGTTTACCAACCATGCAGCCCACATCCAGCTAGTGGACACATCTACCTGCCTGCCCCAGCAGGGCTCAATGCACCAGAAGGCAGTGAGGCCACCAGGACCCTTAATCTATCCCCAAAAGTGGCAGCCCCACCGCTGCTGGCTTTGCCCCACGACTTCGGTTCAGATGGGGATGACCAAGACGGTTGGGTGAAGAAAGGAAAAGGTGGAGCCACCAACAAATCCTCAGGAAAGACACCATGATCTCTGAGGTGGAGGACAAGTATCATTTGTGACTTGTTTTAATGGAAAATCTTCAGTGATGATGGACTCTGGGCCAGGCAGGGGCCCAGCACACATAATTTTTCTGCAGAAGCTGAGCTGTGGAAATAATTAAGCATCTGGTTGTTCCTAGAAAAAAAAAATAGCAGAACAGAGTGCAGGGACAGCAGGGAGGACCCTCTCCCTGGAGAAAAGCTCGCTCTCATTTCAAGGGGGTGGAGGAAGGGCTTTTCCAGCATTGCTGTGCTCCCAGCGCCTGTGCTTTGCTGGAGAGCGAAGAGCTGCACAGGATCCCGTGGGGTAAGGGAGCAGGGAAGTCCTGTCCTCTCCTGCCAGCCGGGACAGCACAGCCTGACCCTGTCTCCAGCAAGCATCTGTCACGGGTCTGGCACCTCTCGCTTCCCCGTTCCTTCCGACAGCTCTCTGAAGCATTAACATCAGGGCCAAAAGACTCGTTTTAAAACAAGCCGGCACATTTATCAGGCCACCATGTAAGAAGCCAAAGTCCGGAGAGGTTGAAACAGAAACTCCCCCCACCACCCTGAAGGTTTGACTGCCCTCCCTCTCTCCCCTTGTTCCAGCGCTCAGATTTTCCCAGGACCATCTCCTTGTCCAATTTCCCAAACAGGACTTTCCAGTCCCTGTCAGAAGAGAACTGGGGTTTTCCCTGCTCACTCCCTTCTGCAGTTTTACCCCTTTACAGCAGCCATAAGCCATGGCACCAGGCTCCATTGCCTCTCCAGCAGCGGGAGTGCAGCCTCCTGCCCGCCCACCGCCAGCCCCAGGGGCCTCCCTGCTCAGAAGGAACAGGTCTGCACCCCTTCAATTTAAATCCTTTTCCCATTCCCAGTTCCAGCTAATTCAGATTCATTTTCCTGTGCACCTTTCAGCATCCCTCCAGCTGAAAGCAAAATGCGAGCAAATGTGTGCAAAGTGCTGCAAGAAAGAGCCTTAAAATGCAAATATTTTTAACACGCATGTACCCCATGAAGAGCACACGGCTACAATTACACTTCAATACTTAACGCGGTTAATTATTACCCCTGGATTTCAGTAGCTTGGAGGAGGGAGTTTCCCAAGGCTGTACAGAAGGTCTCTGTGAGCACTGCTGCTCCACTTCAGCAAGGCTCCTTGTTTGCACTGGGGAGTGCCCAGGGGACGAGCAAGACGCAGGCCCCCTGCCTCAAGGAGGACTGGCCAGTGTTAAACTAGATAAACTAGAGCCCATGGTGTTCGCTCACACAGCGTGGGAAGACCCGCGTGGCATTCTTCCTCTCTGCGTGGGAAAAGGACACGCCATGTCTCAGTCAAAGCTCTGCATGCTTGCTGAGCTGAGGACTGAGAGTCCGTAAGGATGGCTGCCCGGCCTGTGCAGCACACAGAATGAAACCGCCCTCTTCTTTCAGTTTTTTCTAAGTGGATGGGTTTCCATTCTGGCGGGCGTCAAGGCTGATGTTTCTGGATTTCATCTAAAAACTTAAACCTGACTCCTAGCAGCAGCTTCTCTGAGACATTTTGCCCCCCCCAGCAACCAACCAAACAAACAAGCCCTCCCCCACACTGCATGCAGCCTCCTTATCCCGGGCTGTGCCTAGAGTGGCTTGGGGAAAACCCTCCTGAAGAGGGGGATTCACACCACCCACTTGCCCCCGAGCACACTTGACCTCCACCTTCTCTCAAACAGCCTATGAAATTTCCTGAGCTGTAGTAAAACATCCCACGTCGTCTGTCTGTCTATCTGCCCCAGACCTCTCCATGCTCCCGTCCTTGCAGCCCTGACCCCCAGCAGCAGCAGGCAGAAATGCATAGTGCTGAGCTGCTGGACTATCCCACCATGGTGAGGGAAAGCTCGCAAACTGCCATGTCTCCTGCCTTGACCTATCACTCTCGCAGGACAGAGCTCAAACCTGTGGAAACCGAAATAATGAGGTGGAAACTGGGTGAGCTGGCAGCGGTGTGGGAGGCTGGCAGGCTTCACCTGTAGTCGGCTGGGTTTAAACAGGCGATCAAACAGCACGAGGGCACAGTCAACAACGGTAAAATGGCAAGAAGGCAGAGGCGAAAATGGCAGCAGTGCCACTGGGCTGCAAAAGCTAGGTGAGACACCACTGGCAGTGGACACGGGTCCAGCGGGTCCCCCAGGTCTACTGGGGGGGTGGTCTCGTCCCATCACAGTCACCTATTGCCACAGCCCAGCAATAGCACTTTTCACATAGAAATGATTAAGCTTTCCCCACGGTATCCTCCCCTCTGGTTCTGTCCCAGGGGAAGGGAGGTGAGAAGGTCCAGGAAAGGCCCGGACTTCTGTCCAGGATCACCTTCCACCCCTGGGTGATGACACACAAAGCCAGTTTCCCTTCTCCATGCAGCTGACTCCCAAGGTGATCTGATTACCCACTTCCCTCTGCGAGCCACTCCGGTATCTAAGGGACCTGTGGAGTAAGGAACTGATAACTCTTCATTTCCTTTTTTAGAGAAGTCTGGGCAAAGCGGGACAGGGAAATCACACAGGTTACTTGGCTTCCTTCCATGAGCAGTTCCAAGCACATGGTGGCAAGACCAAGCCTCCCTAGGCGTGGTGCTCTGGGGAAGCCTCTTCCTAAAAACAGCTGTGCTGAGGGGCAGAAGACAAGAGGACGGAGCTGCATCCATGCACGGCACAAAATTAAAGAGCATCTCAGCAGAGCACATGGCAGCTCCGTGCCACAGACATTTCTCACAAAGGCTTGTGTGTGCAGAAGGTGCGAGCCCAGCCGCACTGCAGCGTTCTGGGAATGAGTGTCGAGATCTCCAAATTTTCTGCTTCAAATTTAAGAACAAGCAGAATAATTTGAAAGAGCCAATTTTTTCCATTTTGCAAAGGAAATGTTTTGCTCTGCTTTGTTTCAGTTAGAAAAAATGTATTGTTTAAAAAAACACTATGATTACAGTTGTGTTCAGAACTTCCCAACTGAAACAGATTACTTCTGTAGACTCAGAAAACAAGAGTTTCTTTAATTTTTTCTTACTCATTGGAAACTTCAGGTGTTTGTTTTCTCACTCACCTGAAATTTTTTTTCTCCTAAGCTTTTGCGGTTGCGACATAGCAGAATTTCTTCTCCCACTCTTCTCCTGAGTCATGTGAACTGGGCATACCTCCGACCTGGGGCTTACCGTGTCATCTCTGAAAAGCCAACCCCCAAGTCTGCATCCAATTGCTATCTATATCATAGCTATTAAACTCCTCGTGCTTGCGTAGGGGGAAGTCTTCAGTTAGCCTTACAGCTAGCAGCCTTCCATCAGGTCTGCTTGGCTGCCTGTCACCGTCGCAGCATCCAACCCCCTCATACACATACATCCTGTTCCCTCTACCCATTGACTCCATCTTTTGGCTGCTCTAAATATACCAGGAGGAAAACCCAGCTCACAGGAGGTGATATTTTCAAAATTGATCCTGAGGACACTCCTGTGCTGAAAGTTTTGGGGCTACAAATCAATCCGTGGCAAGTGTACGGCTTCTGGCAGGTAAACTAATGCTGATTCTGACACCAACCGGTGTCCTGCTGCTGGACGTTTTGCCCATGACTTAGACCATGTCTGAAGGACTGATTCAACCCAAGGCGTCAAGCCAACGCACATGACCCAGGGAGTGTTAGGTATTTCCCACGCTGATGCTTTCATTCCGCAATAAAGCAAATGCAGCCTGGTGTGTCCTCTTCCTGGAGGCAAGTCCCTTGCATTGTAAGCACGTTCGTCATGAAACACCACTGCACATGCCTTCTCAACATCACCATAAGAAAAATGTTACCTCTGCAGCCGTTCCGCTTCACTGAGTTTACAGCCGGGCCCTTGAATGCTGTCAACAGAAATGGTGTATTCCTTGTAAGCACAGGATAAAGACAGCTCCATGTAGCCTCATTAAATAATTTTGCTTAATGGCACATGAAATATCACCTTCATCTCCAATCCCCAGAGCATCTGAGCCCTGTCTCTGAGGAGAGCAAAGAAATCACGTGGGAGCAGCCTCCCTTTAGGCTCAGGTGGCAAGGCGCCCGCCCGAGCTGGAGTGTGCAGGCGAATGCTGCGTCAGTGAAGATGCTGCTGCTGCGCAGGGTGCTGGCACGGCACAGCTGATCCTGTCCCTCGATGTTCCTTCCCCACATCTGCCTGCTGGCACCGCAGGGAGACTGAGAGCTTTTGCCCCAGGCTGGATATGACCCTGGCCCAGCGCAGAGGTGAAGGATGCAGCACTGCAGGGCCCCACTGCAAAGGGGGCTTTTAAGGATGAACTAAAAGGCAAGTGTGCCCTAATGATGGGGCAGACTTTTTTATCACATTTCATCATAACTTAGCCCGAAGAGCAGTGCTGTGGCACACGTAAAGTGGTTGCTGTTTGCTCCTGGTGGCAGCTTGGTCGCCATCTGGGGCTGGCCATCAGGCACAAGTGCTCCTGGCATCAGAGCCCAGGGTCGGAGCAGGAGGTGACCCCATCCCTGCAGCAATCCAGCGCCTGGCCCCCAAGCCCTATCCCATTAGCTATGGGGGACGTGGTTCAGCAAACCACAGGAGGTAGTCAAAGACGAGATGTGCGAGATCAGCGAAGCGTGCAGAGCACAGTCCTGCTTAACCTCATCGGTCTGCCACTGGCGTGTGGAAATCCAGAGTTCAGGGCATAACCCAGCAACAGTGGATGCAAACAGTCATGATGATCAGAAGGACGCAAGCTTCAGAATGAGAGCAAGCACTGCCAATGTCACCCTTTAAAGGGTTAAAGCAGAGAGGCACCATGTGCTTTCAACCTCCACTGAAGGGAGCAGGAGCTCACCGCCTCTGAACTGAGCCTCCAGGAGCTCTTCAGAAAGGAAAGTGCAAGCTGGCTCTGAGTGACTGAGCTGCTTTGCATGGGATTTCATTTTACCTTTTTTATATGAAGCAGTGGTGAGAAAAAGAGGCAGTGATGGTAAATGCAAATATCTGCAAGACATCAAGGCCTCAGCAGGGAACCTGCTCAGCTCCAGGGTCCCTGAGCACAGGGATAAGGGAGCTGCGTGGTTGTGATTTGTGATTGACCTGGATCTTACTGCAATGACTGACAGCTCTCCTGACTGGAAGTAAGTCCCTTTATCCCATCAACATCAGTTGGGGTTTATTTGGCTCCTACTCACACACGATCAAAATGTGTACGGAAGATCTGCTCTTAAAAGCAAGAGCTCGACACGCACGGCTGCCTTTGGCATTACAAGAAATGTAGAAGAAAGAGGAAATTATTTGAACTGCGTGCACGCAGCATGAGCTGCATCAAGCTGCAGATAGGATGATTCTTCTCAGATGTAGTGTGGCAGCTACATCGGTGTTTTTCTCCCTGATACTGCTGACAGCTAAATTATTACTTCCACGGCTGTGATCATACACCTAATGAACTCAGTCCTCCATAAACCCAGAACATCTCCCTTTTGCTAACTGGCAACCTGTTGGGCCCTCTGTCCCTGCATAGCACGTCACAGATCTCATGCGCGATGTCAGATACGCTGCTGGCTGGTTTTGAGAGTCCCCAGGAGGGGCCTCCGCGAGAGCTGTGTGCTTCCAGCATCTGCCAACTGGGGCTGCGGATGTCCCAAGAGAAAACCCCTCTGCGAGAAGCCAGGACAGAACAGGCTGATCAATACCAAAGGAATGAGGGAGAGGGAAGGAAATGTTTTTGCTAGCAAACAGCCAGCAATTTAAATTAGGAATTGGAATAACACCAGTGAACCTGACCGAACGTGGCATTAGCTTCTCAAAATACTTGTTGTATGAATGCTAAGTCCCCAGTGAGGAAAACTGAGCTACAGGTAGTCGGTGGCTTACGCTGCACCATAGGAGGACTCGGCCTGCTCCTTAAAAACACCTAGGACAATGAGAAACTAAAAAATCACCTCTCCTGACAGGTACCTTCTGGTAACGATGGGCGGCACAGGTTGGCAAGGGCCAGGGCTGGCTCCATCTCTGCTGCTCCCCATGTGTGTGACTGGGGCAAAGCTACTGCCATCCCGTGCAGCTCTGCTGCTCCTTGTCCGGGCAGGCTGCACGCTCCCCTTAGGGCACTGCAAACCAGCAGAGGCAAAGTGCTGCCGGAGGACATGGAGTCACAGCCCGCACCGGGCTTGTGGCCCGCAGCATCTCTGCCCTGGCTTTGGGCTGTGAGCTCCCCAGGGCAGGGACTGCTTTTAAATAGGTGTTTGCAGAGCTGCCTGGAGAGTATGTGCTACTAGTCCCCTCCTCTGCAGAGCCACAACGAATACGAACTGGTAAAACCAGCACCTACAGTGTTAACGAAGCTGATGCTTCCAGCTGCAAACGTACCCACTTTGATGTCTGCTGGGACAGCCAAGATTTGGGCTGTTGACAGTGCACTGGCCTCCCTCCCTCCGGTGCTTTAGGCTCTACTAAATTAGCAGGCTTCCGTCAGTAATGTGCAATAAGGTAAGGTACAAGACTGTGGACTTCAGTGACCAGAGCTACGTGGAAATTCAGGAGGATTTCTTGCTGGGCGGGGGCCCTGCTGTGCTGGCGGGTTTCACCTCTGCTCAGCCCTGCTGGCAGAGGCACTCTATGCAAATGCTGCTCTCTAAAGCTTTCACACACGGGACTTTCAAAAGGTTCACGCTCTTCAGAAAAAAAAGTTATAGGATCAGATTTTCCTATGGCCCCTCAAGTCATTTTATTAATCACCGGGACCATTCTCAAATGTCTTTCAGCACTGAGAAATTCCACTTAATCACAGCCTGCCCTGCTACCACCTTCTCAGCATCAGATGGAGAAAGAAATGATGCAGCGAGGACCTTACTCACACTAATGCTGCTTGAAGGCTGAGCCAGGGAATGAGACATGAATCATCTTTGCCTTTTCTTTCTTTTAAGGGAAATAGAGAAGACGACTGCTGCTCTGAGAGTAAAACACGTAAAGCAGTGATGGGTCTTCCTGTTTCCTTCCCATCTCAGGTCCCTGCTGGGTGCTCCTTCCCTGCCTGTAGCTGTATCTACCGCAAAAGCCCATCTCGCTCTCAAGCCACTCCTTGAAGATTTGTTTACCACATCTCAGCGAGTGCAGAGCCACAGCAAAGCTGTTTTCCAGGACCAGCTGGCAGTGTGAATTGCAGGATATTTTCCAAACAAGCCAGTTCCTCTTACTTGCTGGAGTCTCTCTCCGTCCAGAGGACTTTTCTGCGTGTACAGATGCGTAAGGGCAGCGGGAGGTGGTGCTGGGAGGTACAAGACCAGCTCCTTGGAAAGGCATAAGTGTGGCAATGATAGGCATTGCATCGCCTTGCTTCTACAAACCTGCCTGCCCGCTGGAGCCCACTGAGCACCTCCAGTGTCCCGGACATGAGGCAAGGAGCCGCCTACGCAAGCAAAGGGGAATGCCAAGGCCAGAGGTGCACCTCCAGCCTCAGGCTGGCCAGCGCAGCAGGGAGAAGGATGTGAATCACAATCGGAGGTCATGGCAGAGCTGTGCCGTGAAAAGTGCCCTCCGTGGCCTCTGTGTCCTCTCCTTTTGTCCCCCTGATCTGAGGCACGCAGAAAGGAGCACACCCTGGGACAGCATGGGGTTCTGCAGACTGTCCCTTTCCCACAGTGGGATAACCAAGCAAGGCTTGCTCTGAGGCACTGTAATACTGGGGTAGCAGAAACCCTCCCTGCACAGAAGGAGAGAGGATGGGGGGAAACATCTGGAATGTTTTGCTCCCTCTCTCTTCTACTGGAAAATGGGTAACTACAACTCCACATGGTGCAGCCCCTCAGGAAAGGAATAGCTACCTTGCTAGAAGAATCCATCATTTTTTCTCTAGACATGCTTTTAGCAAGACTTAGGTAACACTTCACGAAAGAGCTACGAGCTGAACTCCACGCTAACGCTCCCTTCACCGCTTCAGCCTGCTCCTGCCCAACTAAATGCTAAGATCTTCTGGGACAGGCAGCCCAGTACGTCAGCCATGGCTCCCTGCCAAAGCAGCGGGGAAGCTGCAGCCCTCGCGTTTGTAGCCGGCAGCCGGGCACGCTGCTGTGCCTGCCTCTGCAAGCTGCCCCCGAGGGCTGACTCCGAGCAGCGGGCCTGGGCTCTGTGGCCAGGAAAAGCATGCAACTTCATTGCAAGCTGGCTGGGTAATGCTTTGCTGCAAAAAACACCCCAGTGCATTGCTAGGGAGAAATTCCAGCAAGCTGCTTGGGTAGGCAGGGGTTGCCCTATTTCTGTTTGGGGTTTCCTGGCCTGAAATAAAGGCACTGGTGCTGAGAGAAGCTGCGTGCGTGCGGTGAGCTCAGCAGGTTGCACGCATGGGATCTCCGACACACGAGGGGACAATCTGCGCAGTACAGCCAGGGCACTTCAGCTGCACTTGTGCAATAGAGAGTCCAGGATTTCCAAACACTCGGGTGGCTGGTCACAGCTGCTCTTCTGCTGGGGTTGCTCGATGTCAGCCAGCCAAAGTCATCGGACAAAATTTCAGCCAGCCTTCAGCACAGAAAAAATTTCCAAGGGTGAAAAGTAAGCACGTCCAGGGAGGCTGCAGATACAGGGTGAATGGTCTGTGCTTGGCAGATCTCCTCCAGGGAAAAGGTCAGAGGAATCCTCCCCTGCAGATCGCTTGCCAAGGATGGAGCTGTGCACTGCCCCGTTGGCCCTTTCCACGTGCCTACACACATGCTGGCAGGCTGTTAGCATTCCTGGATGGTCTGAGCCCTGGTTTGGACAGAAATTTGCCATTAATTCAGCAGCCAGGGCTGCACATTGTGTAGCTTCTTAATAATTTTGGTATGGCTTGCTTTTTTTGTTGCCACGAGTTTGCAGCCATCCTTACTCAAACGACATGTAAAGCTGGGAATCCCCCCCATTCCCAAACCTTTCTATCACCCAAATAAAGGCACCTCCCTAAACCACGGGCCATCAACCTAGTTCCAGCTCTTGGCAGGACGCCTGTAGGGACATGCTCCAGCCACACAGTAATGCCAGTGCTCAGAGACAGGCACCCACCCAGGCTGCAGAGCTACCTTCAAGGAGACACAGCTTCCAGGGTTTGCTTTTGCTGTTTTGATCCCCATGCCTCTTTCTCCCAGCCCACTACCACCCTGGAGCTGCCAGCCACGGCCAGTCCTGGCTTCTGACAGCCAGCACCCTGGTCACACAAGCTCCTGTGAAGAGTAGTTTTTTCAGCTTACTGAGCTCTTGTGTTTTGTTTGATCAGATTTAGCAGCTTGAAGGGGATAAACAAGCCTGTTCCTAGAAGCTTTGCTGCAGGAAAAGCTTTTTGGCAACCTCTATTGGACACCAGAGACAACTCTGCAGGAAGGTGGTGCCAGAAGTTACATGAGCAGGGAAGCCCCCGGCAGGCAATTTTGCAACAATATCCTGAGCATCCAGGACGTTGTGACAGCTTCCAAGGTTGCTCTTCTCCATCGGCCCCAGCACGTCTCTGGCAGGCGCCACGGTAGCTGCACGTGCTTGCTGAGCGCTTGCGCAACGTGAGAATCAAAGCTGTGCTTGGGGCAATCTGAGCTCATGTTTTCTTATACTTCTACTGCAAAACAGAGGCCTCGTCCTCAGAGTTGAGCAAACCCATAATTTATGCCAGGGATGATCAGCCTTGCGCCCGCATGTGGAGCCACTGAGGATGCTGCTCACGTGGCTCGCCGTGCTGCAATTTATTTGCTAGCCAGCCTATTTCAAGCTGTGTCAGGGAGACTGGGTTACATGAAGAAAACAGCTTGTTGAGCAACAGGCTGAGTTTGACACTTAATAAGGCCACCGCAATCCCCAACCCAGAGGTCTTTCCAGTCTGGTGTGTTGTCTTCAGCCATGACCAATGCTGGACACACCGGGGTATAACCTCACCATCCTTGGCCTCCTAGGCAACTAGTAGTGCAGACTGATGCAGGGAGATGCTTCTGCCCATGTCGGTGACTATCTTTACTACCCAGCAGCAGGAGAATTAAGAGCAGTATAATCCAATCCCAGCTGGAGCTAATGCTGCAGCGCCTACAGAAGTGTCATTCTGAAGTGCCACAAAAATAGAGCAGCTATTACATCCCAGCTTCAGGAAAAACTACTTGTTCTCCAGTAGCACAGTGAAAGTTAGCACTTGGGCATGGATCCCAGAAGAGATTTAAGACCCTAAATCAGGATCCTGGTAGGCTGTGAAAGCCTGTATCCAAGCCTGCCATCGGGAACGCCTGTGCTCAGCAGCTCCCTACCTCCTGCAGTGTGTACAACTCACTGGTGACTTCTCTCTGCTTGCCTTGGAAGTCCCTGAGCAGCTGGGTGGTGTGCCTTACCTGAGAACCCTTCAATGGACATCACATGCACTGTCCTGGGAGGAAGGACTGCTAGATCTTCCCTCCCTCCCAGCTGAGCAACCTAATCCCACAGCCAGCCCCATCTTGCACACTCTGCTCCTGACCCTACACCACCGCCTGAATCCCTGGCCTTAGGGAAGAAGAGGAGACAGTGTGTCCCCTCTTCTTGCTCTCTCTGCTGCCCTGAAGCCAGGGCTTATCTTCCATGGACATGTGCCTGGCTATCCTCAGACAGAGGGGCAAGAAACCCATTTCTTGGGTGGGTGCCCTAGCTGGACGTTTATTATGTTCAACCTGGGAGACTGTTACCTTTGGCATATTTCAGGAGGAAAAGAGAAAGGCTGTGAAGGAGCAGCTGTGTTCACACCAGACCCTAAGAAACAGCCAGCCACAGATGGGTCGAGAGTCTGGGTGTTAAGAGAGGCAGATCTTCAAGCAGATCCTGTGCTCCGTGTTTCCAGCTGACTCATGGCTCCAGTTAGCACAGAGCTGGTTTTCTGCTTTCGGTCCCTCATGGAGAAGCACAACACCAGGACAGGACTTGCTTCAGCCACAGTTGTGCTGGTGGAAAAGCTGAGGACCCCGGTCTGCCCGGCCACTGCAGTAACCGCATTGCATCTGGCAGAGAGGATTGCATGAGCTTTCCCCTAGTCCAGTTCAGACAGAACCAGCCAGGGTGGCTTAGATGAGTTTAAATTCACCTACACAATTTTGCCCAGAGCAACACAGGGAGCTGCACTCTAATTACTCCACCAGCCATCTGAGGGGGAGCAGTCTCCCAGTGGGAGGGGTAGGTGAGAGCAGGGAGACTGAAAACCTTTTCCAGAGCTGGGTGAAGAGAAAGAAAAGCCCTTGTGGCCCAATGCACGCAGGAAACCCTCCCTAGAAATCCACCAAATTACCAGGGTGGGCAGCAACAGCATCCCTTCCTAGCAGCAGGCAGAGGCTTTCATGGAGCCCAGAGGAATGGAGAGGTGAAATTTGTGCATTTTCTGTATAAAAAAACAGAGAGGGCCCTGAAGTCTTATCGTGGCAGTGAGCAGGAGAAGCCAGTAGGGCTGCCTGCAAATGCCTGGGAGCACAAAGCTGGTCAGAGGTAGGACAGAACGCCCCTGAAGGGAACAGCCAAGGCCAGGAGGACACCAGGGAAATGGATGTCAGACACGCTGGGAGATGGGGCTGCCATAAGAAACCATCAAGCAAAATAGCAACTTGCACGACCAAGTATCTGCCATATTGAAATTGAGAATGTAGAGAAAACTGGGAGATGAGTCCACCAGCTCTCAGTGCTTCACTATAGCGACTGGCAGCATCAGTCTCCAGCCCCCTGGGCCACTGTGTGTCAGGGAGGAGGGGAGATAAGCGGCATGGCTGTCCTGGCACGCAGGTGTTGCCTCTGCTCACATGTGAGGGCTCGCCTTGAAAACAGGCCTAGCACCAGGTAGATGGGCTCTGGCTCCTCTGGCTGATGGCCAGCCCTGGAGCTCAGAGCCCTTCTCAGCCTGCAAGGGGGCTGGGGAGGCTGAGGTGTGGTGCTGGAAGGGATGCCAGCTGCTCGATGGAAATGCTACCAGTTAAACCCACTGCTCTCACCTTGGGAAATTCCAGGTTCCTTCCACAAATGAAGTGTTTTGGTGGGGTTCCTGCCTATCCCCAGGCTGTATAAACAAAAGCAATGCTGAAAGTAAAAGTATCCGTACTATGCTATATGCAGGACTCCCTTCACTTCTTGTGTTAATCATGGTGTGACGGCCACCCTCCATTGCCTCACTAACATGCTCAGTTAAATCTGATCTCTTCGAACATCTGCAATGTAAGCGGCACATGCCATCACATGTGCAGGTCCTCTGAGAGATGGCTGATGTCTTCCAAATCACCTGCTGACAGATAGGTCTCTTGGTGACTCAGCTCTCATGACCTGCTGCCACTCATCAAGGAGGGTTTTGCCACTTCCACCCTAATTAGCTAAGCCAGCAAGGCACATGTTTGAGCTGATCTATCTTCTCTGCTTTGTGGATGCTTTATGTTGTAGCTGTTGTCAGTGCCCTTCTTTTTTTCCATTTCCTTAGAAGGCAGAGAGCTACCGGGTGGATTTGCCTTGAAGTCACCGTAACCGATGACGTGCTTCACTGAGCAAGGGCACTGCAGAAGAGAACTGCAAAAGGAAAGATCCAAACACTGAAGTGGGAGAGGATGTGCTTCTGGAGGAGCAAAGAACAGATGCCAATGTGGAATTGCCTTGGGGCAGCCAGACAAACCCTGGTTGGAATGGTAACTGTATCATGTTATCCACAACATCTGTGAGAGCCCAGGAGAACTTCTCAGCAAGGGCCAGGGCTGGGGCCAGAAACACTCACAGAAACTCTGAGCAATGGGGGAAGGCAATTGTCAGGCAGCTGAAGCAGGTCAGGGCAGAGAGATACAGATGAAGACATTGTCTGAAATCACTATCCTCAAAGCAAAATTACCCCCGGATCAAGCCGATGCAATTTCTAGCTGGATGTACTGGATTTCAGTGCAAATGGGTGTGCCATGCAGATACTTATTTTTTAGTGTTTTTGCTCAGAAAGCAGAGTGTTTCCTGTGGTAACTTGCATAAGACAAACTCTTGTTCTCAGGTTTGGAAGGAAGACGCTTTTCCATGCCCCCCAGGGAGAGTCCCTGGCGGGACACGCTGGGGAGACGGCAGCAGGGCTTTCTGGTGGGCTTGGGAGCAGCCAGCAGAATCGTCCTATTGTCTTCACGCTCTTTTCTTCCTTTAGGGGTGCCTGGCTGTTGTGGCTCCCATGGAAGGCTGCAGCAGTGGAGCTGTGCCAGCACTGAGCCACCCATTTGGCCTGGACTGTGGTTTTCTGGGGAATCACCCAGACCAAAGCAAACACGGTGCACACCTGACAGGTTGTATGACAGCATTTCTCACTTCCCTAACGCAGGTGGGCAGTGCCCTCCACCGCTCTCGGGTCCGAGACAGGACCAAGCCACCCTGCCGTGGCGGGAATGCTCCCGTGGCTCCCTGCACTGAGGTATCCCCAGGCAGGTGGAGGGAAAATCCAGCACAGCAGAATAAGGCACATAAGGTGCCTTATGCCATTTTCTGGTTAATGCCAATTTCCCTAGGATTCTTCTCACCCGCTTTCATAGTGATTCAAGTGGAAAACACTGTCAGGGCCTGACTTCCACTGAGTGTACATACCCAGGGGGCCACATGCTGATTGGAAGGTCAGTGACAGTCGGCTGCATTCCCCAATGTGTGCCCCATCCCAGTCCCCTTTACACACCCCTGTTTAAACCCCTCTAGCATGCTGCTGCTCCGAAGCACTGCAGAAGCACAAGTTTTGGTCCACAAGTTGAGATGCCTTCCCCTAATCTAAGTGTCGCTTCGGGTCTCCCCCACTCCTGCTCATCATTTGCCCAGAGGAGGAAATGCTTGAGGATGTTTCCAGCAAGCCTGCAGGACTCGGGCAGAAAACACGCATGTCTAAAAGTCAGATTGGTTAGTTAGGAAAAAAAGAACGAAAACCAAGCCCACAGGAACTGCAGGATGATCATGCCACAGCCCTTATGTGAAAAACAGGCACATTCCTCCCATTTTTTCAGCCAGCTTTGCCTTGCAGCTGAACACAGCAAGAGACCTACGTGGTGACCGAACACCTCCCTGAGCACATTTTCCATCCCTTCCTTTTTAACATGTTTTTTTGTTTGTTTTTTTTTTTTTTCTTTTTTATTTCTGCTTGGTCATATGTGGCTACGAGCTGCTTTAGGAGGAAAGCATTGCTCTGGCCTCAGCATCCACTGGTTCAGCTTACTCAGCTTCTCCTCAGGGGGATTTCTAGAGGAAGGTAATGGGCACTGTGGCTAAACCAGCTTCCCTTCAGCAGCCAGTAAATGATCCCTGACCTCCAGAAGAAAAGCAAAGGCACTTCACTGGGATGAACTGTTTCACACAGTCCATGGCAATGGCTGGGCCCTATCCTGCTGATAGCAGGAGCAGGAAGATCAAGGCTTGTGGTTTGATCTGTTCATAGCCCCCAACTCTCCAGACCCTGTTGCTGACTAACCAGGCTTGAGGGGTTTGAAGGGATTTTCCTCTTTGTGAAAAATATATTTCTACTAAAGTTAAAACCTCTGTTAGTGCTGGTTGTCCAGCACCTCTTCTCCATTTGTGTGCTGCGTCTGTTTTCCCTTGCTCCTTATCTGTTTAAAATCAGGAACATTTTGGCCAAAAAAAGGTGGAAAATTTATGGGTTTTAAAAGCTGCCTGTGCCCGGAGGCGCTGTCTATTCTCCTGACAAAATGGCTGAGGAAAGGAGGATCCCTCCCTCCTCTTTCTACCAGAAGGGTCTCCTGAGGCGGCGAGTCTGCAAAGACTGCCACGAATGGAGCAGCACCCGGCACTCGCGCTGGCTGGGATGCTGGCGTGCTGTCTCCTTTCCTTGCTCGGAGGACACTGTGTGGTTGTGTAATGACAAAGCCACTGCGTTTTAGGAAGAAGAAAAGAGGAAGGAAACTGTGCAAGACAGGGGTTTCCCGGACTGTGACACTGTCTTTATACTTTTGGTACTTTTGAATGGAGGAGAAGTCTGGGAACAGGGAAACCAGGAGGGGTTTTTGGGACCTTTACTTCTCCTTGCTGAGCCAGTCGCTCAGATACCAGTTGAAGCTGTGGCAGTTTCCCCACCCCAGACAGCCCACGGCAGTCACCTGGCAGGCCCACACAAACCAGGCGGGAGACAGTAGGCAGCGAGACGCGCACAAAGCGCATGAACGACCTCCTGCCGCGTTTGCTCGTGGACCTGCTGACGCTACAAAACGCTGCTGGCAGGGCTAGGGCTGACACATGATCCCAGGGAAGGTGGGACTGACCCATCAGCTCCATCCACTCCCGCACCCTGCCAGCTTGCAGCAGCTCCCCAGCAGCGAGCATCGCACCCACCAGTCGTTCCCAGCATCTCCCGTCCTGCTGCGCTGCAGGGCAGCTGGGATAGTAGAGCGGTCTCCCATCCCACGTCCCTGCAGGGCGAGGAGAACATGTCGCACTCCATGGTGTGGAGGGGAGTGGAGGGTGGAGTGCGTACGTGCCTGGGCACAGATAAGCTGCACCATCCCCACGCAGCCTTCAACACTTTGCTGCTCACACCCTCTGGCTCTAATTTGTCTTTTAATTTAGTCCTAGCGGGCCTTTTCACAAAGCTTGTTGAAGAGGCCAACCCTCAAATTTAAGTACTCCTCTTAGATGCAGGAGCTAACTCAGCAGGGAATTTTGCTGTGAAGCCATTATCTTCATTGTAGTATTTCAAACACAGTTAGGTTTGATGTACAACCCCTAGGTGGAAGGATGTCACTGCTCATCTGACCACAAGAGATAAAAGCGTAGACCAGACCGCTCTAGTCCTAGCAGACAAAACCCCATTATTCACTGTTTGTCAAAGAAAAAAGAAGTAAAAACAGAAAAAAACACACTGCCCCAGCTGCAAAGGCCATGATACCTCTCTGCACTGAGCAGATACCGTTTGGCTTGGCTGCAGGAGATTCAAAGGCACTAGCAGAGAAAAACTTCAAAGTGGGAAGGACTCTGAAGAGGCCATGCACATTCACGAAGATTTCCACTTTATTTACAGATTCTGCAATCAAGTTTGGTCCTGGGATTGTTGAGTGTTTGGCCGTACTGCTGCGGTGCAATTACCGAGCGTGGGAATTCCCTCCAGGGTGGAGCCCTGTGCTGAAGGTGTGGTACCAACAAAAACAAGCACAGGTTTTCCCTGCTTCTTTCAGGGTGGGCCTCAGAGCAGCTGGGGGTGGGGAAAATTGCCTTGAAATTTTTCTCCTGTTTACAGTTTAGTAGAGGAGTAATTAACTGCTGAATGTATGGAAGTTGGAGGGGACAGGACTAGGACAAGCACTGATTTGACAAATTTCAAACTATCCTTATTCTGGTATTTTATAACTTACTTCCTGCAGAACTTCTCGTCATTTTTGTCTCCAAAAAAACCTCACTGATCCCTTCTCTCAAATCAAAAAGTATGCCTGTGATCTGCGCATAAGAGATTTTAAAGACATCTGAAAATGAGAACAGCTTATAGAAGTTGGTCAGTTTGCACGAGACCGCTCTCAAAGCATGTTAAAAATGGCTGGAATCATCGTAACTTATGATTAAGAGGAAGGAAAGGGTGGTAATATTTCTCACTGCTCGCAGTGGCAGAGGGCTCCTCCGAAGCCAGCCACGGTGTCACGCTGTAGCTGTACGGGAGCTAACCACCATGCGCCCCGGAACCGCCGGCAGCAGGGTTAGCAGGCAGCACTCAAAAGCCTGGTGGAGACGTGTCCGCCCTGTTGCTACCGTTGGCGAGACTGCATCACACGAGGATATTTTTAATCAAAATTTTAAAGCACAGATTCAGCAGAAACAAGCCAAGCAGGTTCTGTTGCAACTATATTTAATCACTGTTCTGAATCCTCTCCCACAGCCTGTGGCATAAGGCTCGCAAGAGCACGGCAGTGCTTGGGCTGGCTTCCTTTCTAGCTCAGCTATCCTCACCTGACCCTGCTTACTGAGGACAACCCCGTTTTCTTTCCCAGCTCTAAAAATCAACGGATGGGCAAAACCAAGTGCCCAGCTTTTGATCACAGTTACTGCAAATACTCAAGTTGTGTTAAATGCGTAACTTTCAGCATAGATGTACTTTAGGATTTTTGCTTTATTTTATTGATTTATTTTCAACAGACCTTCTGAAGGCAAATCAGAGGCAGAACATTACGGGAGAGCAGGCAACAACATACTAGCCAGCACAGCTAACCTGTCTCAGCAGCTCCAGGGTATTTGTCAAGAGCAGAAGGAGGGAGCTCGAGCCTTTCACCAGCAGGAACAATTCCAGGCAGTAACCGCAGCTCTTAAATCCAGTCCTTTCAACCACCCGTTTTACGCAAAACTGAAAAAAGCACGTGCATAAGGAGTTTCACACGCTTTGTATGGCTGTGAATGAGTAGGTACCTGCAGAGTGGGCTGAAGTACCATCCGGAGAATTGTACTGCTACTGCCAGAGAGTGCCACGAGCTAGCGACGTGTGTGAAGTCAGCAAAGAGCAATTGTTTATTCTCCTAGGTAACTATCCATCTCAAAATGGCTTAAAATACCAATACAATATAACCGTGGCAACCCGCAGTATGTGGCACAACCAAATCAAGGGGTGTGCTTTTTGCACTCTGACAGGATGATGAAACATCAGCCTGTGCTAAACTGGGTCTTACCCTCCCTGTTTCCACAAGATCTTATCCTCTCCTTTTCACAAACGGTGGAGGTCATGCATGTGTGTGGTGAGCCGGTGAGCTGAGCCAGACAAAAGTTGATCCTGCAGTGAAGAAGGGACAAGTACTGGCCCAGATGGACCTGGGTCAGCTTGCAATCACATGGATGCCATTGCTGGCACAAGGGTTGGCATGGGACCATGCAGCGACTGAAGGCAGCCATTTCCGACTCGGATCTGGTAAATACGCTGTGGACCCGTGCCCTTGCCTGTTCACGCCAAGAACCAAACAGCATGAACCTGAGCCTAGAAGCTGAAACAAGCCCCTTTGCCCGCTCTGCTCTTGCAGCACACCTTGGCCTTGCCAGCTCTTTTGAAAGCTCCACAGTCCTGGCAGAGCTGGATGGCAGCATGTATCCATCCACACACGCTGATTCTTGTTACAAAGCACAAGTGTTCATGCATTGTTGTGGAATGTGTTTCAGTCTGCTACAAAAGTGGGAAAGCATCACATACTCATTATTATCTGCGACTGAAATAAAGCCTCTAACCTCATTTTGCAAACATGCTCTTCATCAACAGAAGCAGTTTCTCAACTGTCCTGCTGAATGCATCGCACGTGCTTTCATTTGTCAATAGGTCTAGCATCAGAGAAGAGAAAAATCCATTTTATCCTTTTTCTCTATTAATAAGTAAATCCCCCTCTTAAAAATCAAAGGGGAGGGACCTTTGCTACTTCATTCCTGTAGTATAGACCACTTGTAATGTTACTTATCACTAATTCTTTTTGTTATCTTCCTTTTCTGAACAACCTTGTGCCCTTTTTCAGACCATCAAAACCCTCACCTGGATGCCAGGGCATTCACAGCCTCTGGGTTTTTTGGTTTGTTTTCTCCTCCTCCAGACTTATTTTGCAGTCCATCTCTGTAGCTCTTGACTTTGAATTTATGGACCATTACTGCACTTGATGCAGATGCCCCCCACTGAACTACCCACACAAGAGCTCAGGTCTGTTTCCTGCGTTGGAGTGAGAAAGATGTAGGTGTCAGTGCAAAGTACTTGAAGTAGGAAAAAAAGTTTAAAAAAAAAAAAAATTACTTCCTGGTGAGTACTGTTGTCACCCAAGGGATAAAACTGTTTTTGCACTTACAAAGCTAATTTTACACTATTCTATACTGTATTTGCTTGATTTGTTACTAGGTAAGAGAGGTTGGTAATGGAAACTTCTCCTGGAGGTAAGAACAGGGAATATCATCACCTAATCTTCTAACAAGTATTCAACAAACATCTCATGCGTACAGACACCCACAAGGCATATAACAACCGGGAGCTACAGGCCGAGAAATCCACCGGAGGCTGAGCGTTCAGGCAACTCGCCGCTACCTCGTGGCAAGTCAGGCAGCCTTCCCGGGCATCACTGAAAATCCTCCTTTCTCCCCCACCCCTGTTTCTGCTAACAGCCTCGAAAGCAACCCTCCGGCCTTCTTACAGGCACATCCTGTTACCTTCGGAGGTAGTAACTAAGTTAACCTGGTAGCCTATTTTCAAGGTTCACCACATCCTTAGGTGAGAAATGTTTGGTTGTTTGTTTTTTTTTTCGGTCAGCCAGGCATTTCCAAATACTGTTAACTGAAACTAGGCTAACATTCAATGCAAATAAATGTCTTCACAGCACCCTGAAGGTATGCACAGCTAGAAGTGGTTTAAGGGATGCAGATGGAAAAGAGAACGAAAGAAACGCTGCCCATCCCACTTGTGCTAAAACCCAGTCCAAGGTGGCTGTCCCCTTTGGCAGCTAACTTGCCGTAGGTTTTCTTGACACCTTGTTGGAAGTTCTACCTTCCTCCGTGCCCTAAAGCTGCACTGCCCAGGCAGACCCCCTGCCTGGCTGGCCATGCCAGCCTCCAGTTAGATTCCAGAAAGAAGGCTTTGACAGATTCAGAGAATTGATATCCCCGCCTCCCCACCCTCTCCCCGAGAAAAAGTATTTGGTTACAAGGGAGGATTTTGACCGCCACTCCTACCAGCTACACCACTCGTTTAACCGGACCCTGCTTATGGATCCTGTCCTGCACTGCCCCCTGTGCTGGTACTGCTGTTGCAGGACCGGGATCAAGGTTAAACCGGTGTCCAAACTGAGTTCATGCTACTTCTCTGGATGGATTTTCCAATTTAATTTTTTTAAAACATAGACTTGTTTCCAAATCATGTTCCCTGGGTAGCCCAGAAATGGCTGGGCTACATAACAGGTATGGGAGCAGAGGAATTGGGGAGGAGCTGCTGTAACAGCACCATCCCCAAAGTAACCTTCAGGCTAGACCCTGCCTAGTCCAGGGGGAGTCTTGATGCTGCACAAATGAAGGCCTGTATCGCCTGCTGATACAGGCAAATACCCCTTTGGTGGACCAGGTGTCATCATATAGGTTTAAGTCAAAGAAAAGTCAAGGGGGTAATGAGCTATGGTTACTCCCTTTCCTTTGGTGATGCAGGCTGTGGTTTCCACAGTAGCTCAAACCAGAGGCAGCGCAACCCCATTTTCCTCTTCCCTCCTTTACGCCAGCACTACGGCCAATTTGATCCTGCAGTGAACCGATTCAGGTCACTAATCCTACAGGAGAACTGAACCAAACAAAGCAATGTTTGCCATCAGTTTAGCAAACAGAACAGCTCATTACAAATGTAAGTGAGTACTGGTGCTGGCTGAAGGGAGAGGGCGGACATAGCTGGGATCAAAACAGGGAGGAGGACGAGCGCACCTGCAGACATCAGAGCAACATCAAATGTCACTCAAAGGAATTCCCATTCCTGCCCACACAATCCCAGTCCATGCACAGTCATGCCATGTTACTCCATCCACAACTACCAAGTTTGACTCTCTAACTTGAGAGCGGGTTGCTTTCTAGTCTAAGGAATCCCATACAGGATTAAATACCTTATGTTCACAACCCTATATGCCAGTGGGTGCAGGCAGTTTTCTGGGAGAGAAAACAAACAGATATAATTTGCTGGCAAAAAGAAAAATCACAGCTTGGCTTGTCCCAGCCAGCACCACATCCTATGCCGCTAAAGCCTTAGCTAGGAAACTACTCCAGAGGCTTGTGGTTCAACGTGCGTTGTATCAGCTAAGCCACAGTGAGTTGCACAGCAAGGCCCGTGTAGTGCATCTGCAGTGCTGGGAACTCAGCGACAGCAGACAGGCTCCAAAAAGGACCAGGAGAAAAATACTAACCGAAAAAAATGGAAGCACACACTTCTTCCTGGTGACTCAATTCTGCCAAACACAGCTGGATTTTGACTTGGTGATATGCTGGGTCCTTTTATTCACCATGTTTACATTCCAGTACATTACAGTTCCCATATTTAACGTTGTAGCACAGAATTTTCATAGATGATGGTGACACAGGTAAGACTACTACTAGAGGAAAGATTACTATTTTAAGAAAAGCTTGGAGAACAGCAGCAAATACTGCTGTTAAATGAGGTTTTTGATGGTCATTTCTTAAATACAAATTTATCTGTACAGACATAGTACAAAGGACAGGAGAAAGTATTTTGTGGTTGGTGGTTTGTTTTTTGTTTTTTTAAATGTGAGAATGATGATAAACAAAATCCAGATGCTATTTTAAGCAGCTTTACATAAACATGTGATGATCCTTGTTTTAGTTTGGGCATGAGAGGTTTAAGTTCACTGTTCCAACGGATCCTGAACTACAGGATGTCTTGCATGGTTTCCAAATAGTTTACGTTACAGCAAAACAAAAGGGCAGAACAAATTGTTACTAGCAAGAACTGGCTGGAACAAGCTATGACAATTTAAGAACTTCCCATCAATTTAAAAAAAAAAATAAAAAATCACTGATTACAAAATGAAAGCAATGCCCCTACTGTTATTAGCCTGGTAGTGTAGGGGTTTTTTCTAGAAGAAAACATGAATGCTGTCATGGATACACTTCACAAAACTTGATCTCATGAGCCAACAAGGCTGCTGTTTTGCAGAACTCCAAATATCAGGCTTTGCTTCTGTGTCAGAGGGGAAA
This sequence comes from Scopus umbretta, assembly GCA_013400535.1. Taxonomy (NCBI): domain Eukaryota; kingdom Metazoa; phylum Chordata; class Aves; order Pelecaniformes; family Scopidae; genus Scopus; species Scopus umbretta. The sequence continues at coordinate 13,809 of VZTL01050703.1, read as the reverse complement.
AAAAAAAAAATGGGAAAGTTGGTTTTTTTTTTTTTCTTCAGATGCCAGCAAGCTGCAGATCTAGTTCTTTCATCTTACTTCCAAGAATGTGCACTGAACCAAAATACTTCTTATTTGGTACACATGGACATTGGCTTAATGAGAAACAGGACATAGAAGGTAGAGAAGAATGAGCATATTATGCCATGTCATTAAAATTGCTGTAATATATCTACATGTTCTTGCTCCACCCAAACTCCCCGTCTACCTCTCTGTGCTTAGACTGTCATCACTGAAGGCTTTACAGTGAAAAGGTATGGTCTAACATTGCGCGTTACAAGCTGATTCAGTACCACATGTTGCACTGAAGAAGCATCTGAAATCCTAGAGAGGTTCATTACTGCCTGCCTTAACATCTCTTGTTTCCAGGATGAATACACAGACGGCTCCTGATGACCCACAGACTATTTATGTTAAGATTCCCTATTAAGCTATTTCTGTCTGTAATACATGCCATTACTGCTTCTGGGGCCCCCTTGGAGGGGGTGCGTGTGTGCTCATAGGAAATCCAGATGCTTTTCACAGAGTGCAAGAAATTATTGATTTACCTAAGCTGACTGCATGCACTTGGCATTTGCTTCCTTACACTCTACACCACAGATGAAGAGCACTGGGAATGTAACACATTTACAAGGCTGTGTAGAGCCAGTCAGAGTTTAATACAGCTAACACCGATCTGGGTCTAGTATGCAAATAACACTCGATCCTATTCCTGCTTCACTACTCGTGCAGTCCCTCTGTAACAGCATCTGCATGTTTTCAGCACTGGCACAACAAACCACAAATAGATGGAGCAAGCTGAAGTCTGGTATCCCTCTTGATAAGCTCCACCGGCAGCAGAAGTGTTAGGATCACAGCGTCCGTACTCTAGTTTCTCTGCAAGTGCCAGGTTGGGAGCAGCAGGCGGTACCAGGTACAGTTCAGCACCAGCCATGGCTGATACAGTTTGGTTGCAGGTGCTATCTCCTCCAGGGTGTGAGGAATGTGATCCTGCATGTGTGTAAGACACGGGGTTTTCACATTAGGTCAGGTAACCCCACCTGTGTGGCTGCCTTATCTTAAACAACAAAAAGCTTTGACTGAAAAAAAAAATAATCCTCATCACTAGTATGAAGAGAGAACCATGAATTTTCACTACAGGACAAAACACTAGCAAAAATGGCATTTCAATTGCTGCGATTTTTAACTTTCCGTATTAAAAAAATAAGATGCAACATTCCCAGTAGGTATATTGTTGACAGCTTATTTCATCAACTCCGAACACAAGATGGGATGTTCTGCATTGCAAAAACATCAGGTATAAACAAACACCCATTGCTCTCAGAACCACCACCTCAGTTATACAATCCCATACAAGCCCCAAAATTTAGAATTAAAGGTGTTGCAGGGAGTTTTAATACTAAATACTATGCAAATGTGCTCTAGTAATATGGCTCCCCAATTGTCATCTTCCCTTTAATTTGTTTAGTTCAAGAAGTCATTAGTGAAGTTTTATATTTATAATTAAAACTGAATGAGAACAAAGTATCAGTGGATTATATTTTATGGCAGAATAAATGATGAATTAAGTCTACTCAAATTCCAGGTTGTTATACAGCTGGAGTATTAGGAAGAAAGGTCCTAGGAAGTTTCAGAAACTCAGCTGTCACTTGGAACGACACAGACCATTCCAAATGTGCCATTAGTATTTGTTTTGCCAATCGTTGCACAAAACCACAGAATTCTCAGATAACCAACCCAAAACCAGAAGCAAGGGTGGCTTCATCTTATCATCTATACTACACTATCTGACATGAGGGAAGCTGAAATTTGGAGGCACTAATGGAAATTCAGGAAGCTTTGTAAAGTCAACAATTCACGGTACATTTGAATCTCCTCAACTCAGTTACCACACAAGGTTAGCATTATCGTTTATTAAAGCCACCAAACACAGAATTGCATCTCCTTTACTACAATGACCTTGAAAAATACACATTCAGGGGGCTTTAACTGTAAAGCAAAAAGAAAAAAATTAAGCAATCCCAGTTTCTGATGACTTATGAGGCCTTCCCCAAAGGTCTCAAAAAAAATTTTTTTTGGAGTAGTTAAAGCCAATATAGCACAGCACAGGAATGAAGGTAAGGAGCTAAGTCGTATTAGCTTGGCATTCTTCCAGGACTACTCTCATGTCTACCCATCAGCTAAAAATGCCTGGTAATGTCCCTTTCTCCTCAGTGCCTCCTCCCTCACAACTTCACCACCTCTCTTTTTGCTGCTGAGGCTGAAACCTCTTGAATTGCAGCAAAACAAAACTGCATTTTTCTTCACCTTGACTGAAGTGTTTCCAGTCTTCTCTTTTCTCCTAACCCAGAACTTTTGAAGGAGCAAGGGGAATTGCTTCCCAGAAACATTCTTGTAGATGGACTTTATCTGTTGGTCCCATCCAGCCCCAACATGGTTTCTGGCACTGCCCAAAGCCTGAAAACCAGGAAGGTGACAAACAGCCAAAATCCCAAAGTACACCGTGCATACAGAATCTGTTCCCCTAAATAAGTGTTAGCTTCAGAGCTGTTTAATTATAGCAGATGTCAGTTAAATTCACTACCTGCACCCCAACTAAATCAGTCTAAAGGAATGCACTGGGAATCACAGCTCAAGTTTTTTCCTTCAACTTTTGTCCTGCATCCTCATACAAACCTGAGCAAATATTAAGATCTTCTTAATTTCCTCACAGTCAAACAAGCAGTGTTACAAGCCTTTCAACATCAGGGCAAGAGGAGAATGCATGCAAATGTAAGAATTATTTCAAAACACACCACAAAATCTCATAGAAAACTTTACACTAGGAGCCAAATAGCTCACATGAAAACTACAGTGCAGAGTATAAAATTTCTCTTAAAATACAACTAAAAGGCAAGCAGTCACCACAGAAACATTCAAAGTCATCAAGCATTTTGATGAGAATTTCATAGAACTGAAAGCTAAGAAAAAAAAATCCATTAAAAGGAGACACCAAGTATTTCAAAAACCTCTGTTTTATTTGTACAGAGTAAAATACATCATACAGTGAACGTTGTTTTCCACCCATAATCTAAAGCCATTAATAAGTGTTTTCTTTTCACCAAATATCCTGGCCAGAAGGACAGACAATGGAAACGGGAATGCTAATTAGTCTCTCTCTGCCAGAGCTACAAGGTGCACATCAATCTCTGCTTCTGTAAGGATCCTGAAAGAACAAAAATAAATCTTAAATAGCTTAAATGATTCTTCCCCTTAAGCTCCAATATTACAACCTAATATCTACACAAATAAGTTTTATACAATACATCTTTCAGCCCCTTAAAGCCCCACTGCCAGGGCCACAGGCTGACATTCCAATTCTTTTTAAAAAATAAAGGAAGAATCAAAGGCATTGAAGAGCAAAGAGGTAACAAATGGTAGAAAAAAAACCCAAGTAATCCCTCATGAGTAATAATTTTGCAAGCTGGGACCTGGAGAGAAGAATGGTTATGGTAATTAGTACGATTACTCCAAGGGAGACGCAGGTTTTCATAGCCTTCTCCCCCTGCTTGTTATCCATCCTTTCAGAAAAGGACGTTAGACCGGTAAATGAAGTTTGGCAGAAAGCTAGCACTTGACCCTTGAGCAGCAGCAGCATAAAAGGGGTAGTGCAGCTCCTGCATACTTCCTCAAAAATGCTGTGCTATTCTCTTGTCCTAAACACACACCACCAAATGCAAAACCACCCCTCATCACCATGTCAACTTTAAACACATCAGGAAGCACTCAAAAGACTGCACCTGTAGGACCCAAAGGTTTGAAGCCTCCCTCCGATCCCCACCTACCAAGTAGCTAGATTAAAGCAGAAGAGGACTTTTCTTTCCCATGTAGCTGTTCCTTTCTTTTTTTAATAAAAACTTTTAATAAAAAGACAACACTTTCCTCTACTGAATCCCTTAACCATGGCAAACATTTTAAAACTGTGTTAAGATATATTTTTTTTAAACCAGTGTCTTTCACCCCTACACATTTTGAAGAGTTACAAGCAAACCCCCCCCCCCAAAACTTCAACTTCTGACATATGTCTCTTTTTCTCAATTTACCATTACACAAGAAGTTAAAACTCATTGCACATAACCAGAGAAACACACCAAGTTTTATCAATACTGATCACTTACCTGAATTTAGGATTTTCCACTGTAACTACACCAACTTCTATTTCTGAAGGTTTGAAATCAATGGATAGTACAGTAGACAGGCATGTTATTGCTGTCTGAAAGATGGCAAAAAAACCCTGTCATTAAACAGAAAGCACTAAGGCTTTTTTTTTTTTTTTAACAGACATAGCATTAACAACTACCCTTCCTTCTAGTTTTAAGTTATTTCCTTCCACCTCAAAACCTCAAATAGTTTCCCCTTGTTACAGAACACAGTCCCTCTCTAGTCCTCTCCCTAAAAAAGCCTGATCTACAAAGGGACATGTCATTTTTGTAGCAGGAAAAAAACACAACAAAACCAAAACCTGTTATCATGCAAAGATTAAAACCCCAGGTCCCCAGGACAGAATATGTTTCATTACTGGCAAACAACACAGACATCACCATTACAGTCCAAGATTACTCAAAGCACATGTCACTTGCATAACTTCCATTCTGGCTTTTCTTCTGGTAATTAAAATTACATTGGCTGTTTTTAAAAGCTGCATTTCATCATGGCTTAACTTATGTTATTTCCACCCTAATCATCACCTGTATTAAAAGGTGTTCTTTGCAACCTCATTCGTACTTGATCCTGCAGTAGGGTCATAATAGTGCTAAAGACATTTAAATGGTACTTTCACAGTAATGCAGACTTCAGAAGTAATTTAGCTGAAGGTCTGAATCTGCGTCACATTCATATGGATCTTAATACAATACTCTGTTTAATTTTACAGGGGGTCAATTGCTTAGGTTATTATTCCTCATTTCAACTGCTGATCTTGTGATGTGGGAAACACAACATTATGAGAGAAGAACAAGGCTTGGCAGAAGAAACAGGTGGGTCACAGAAGAGGACTGTTTAGACAGATTTCTACAGTGTAAGTGAAAAAGTGAGGATGATTACAAAATAAGTTCATTGACCTATTTTATAAATGGGATACATTTTTATAATGGGCCTTGAACAATAGTTTTCACAGTAAGCATAACATCTGGTGTTATATTTACTAAACTGACAGACAAGCACTACCACATCCTCTTTGAAATGCTTTCTAACATGAAGACTGTTTTATGTGCCACCAAAAGAAAATTCTACTGGTATCCCCAGAATCAAGCACTGTAGAAACCAAACACCAGCTACAGTGAGAGTGCTACAGTTACAGATTCTGCCTCAGCTACTGTTAAGCAGAAAAAGCACATTATATGACTATTTAAACACTTGCAAAACAAAACCATTTTCTGGTTGGAATAGCTATACTTGCTCTGGCAGCAATGAAGAACTGTAAGAAAACAGGAAATGCCCAACTGCATTCCTCTGTATCACAAGCCTACATACACCATATTCATTAAAAACCCTTTAACAAATCTTTATTTCCCTCTGCTGGCCTACCTCTACTGTTTGTTCGTATGTCCAATCAAATTTCTTCTTTACTTTCTTTTCAAGAAAACTGGTTGACTCTGTCTGTTTAACTCCTGCAGCTGTGGCCTTGAATCCACAATAGTAACCTGCCGGATCACACTTGTATACCTGAGGGCCGTGCTCTTCATCAATACCAATCAAAATCATACCTCGAAGAGAAAAATTTGTTAATTTATTTCTTTCCCCAATTTTAGCAATTTCATTCAACTGAAGAACAGAATAGATACTCCCCACCCTGAGAAACACATGCATGCACAGCAGTACATTTTTGGGAGCCAGTCCAATACCTAGAGCTGTGATTTCCTCTTTACCTCGTATTTGCCATTTCTTACCAGCATCTCATTACCAGGTGTACGACTCAGTTGAGCTCAAACTGGATTTCTATCATTCCCAAAGAAGGCTATTCATTAAACGTAGAAACATTTTTGCCATGCTCCAGGGGCAAAGAACCACAAAGTCAGGAAACACAAAAGTTCACTCCTGATACAAAGTTAACCCAGCCACAGTTCACTTCCTGTGTACTGTATGACACTTCAAAAGTGTAAACAATAGTTCAATTAACATGTGCCTTCTACCAGAAAGCAGCTCTACAAGTATGTTGAAATTAATGGAAGTATCAAAAGATCAGCTTTACATTTCTTGACTGTAATCCTGAAAAGCACTGCGTTACAACCCTTCCCCTCTTTTCTTTACGGAGAAAAACAAAAAAACCCAAACAAACATGAAATGTGGAAGTATCAGAACATAAAACTGAGTCTTTGAAGACCATCTGACTAAATGCTTTCAAGCTGGACAGACTTCAAGTAACACAAACTGGTCACATCGCTGAAATGCATCTGTGTTCACCCACACTTCTAGATTTACAGTTGTATAGTCTTAATATGCATATGAAAAACAACTCGAAAGCAATACTTGCCAAAAAAACCAAAAAACCACACACTGAAAATAGAACAAGGTCAAGATTTTAAATGATTTTTCTCTTTACGCTTGCATAACTTTTAACTAGTAGTTATAGCTGATAAGCTTCTGAGCAGCTGTTACTACAACTAAAAAAATTTCCCATCATCTTTTCAAAAAAAGTTAAGAGAAGAAAAATACATTTTCATTCATGTATAAAAAAAAAAACCAAACCACTTCCCAGTAGTATCAAGATATGGAAAACGCCAAGGGAAGAAAATAACAATCATTCCTGAACACGACAAGCATATGAGAATTGCCCCATCATGGAAACTGTGGTGCAATCCTAAATGTTACTACTTTAGTGAGAAGCGCTAGTGCCTACTATGATTATGAGAAGTGATTCATCAATTCTGAAACTATTCCCCTT